>APFE030241161.1:0-17899 GCA_000404065.3 Pinus taeda
AGAGAGAGAGAGAGAGAGACCAAAGCTTCTATTTTGTTATTCCCTTCCTCCTCAACGAAACTCACACTCGTTTTAGCCTCCTTCTTCACCTTCACACTATTCTTAGCTTCCATCTTCCAACTTAAGATATTGAAATGTGTTAGAGAAATGAGATGCTCCAAATGAAGTTGAATTGACTTGTATGTATAACCTTCCAATGAGATTGAATTTGCTTCATTGAGGCTGACTTGGTGTGGACGTTACATAATTCATTTTTGATTGAAATATAATTATTTCTACATTGTTTGAAAGCCCAAGGAGGGTCTCATAAAATATAGAATGACTGTAACGAATCTTTGTTAATCCTATGAGTCCACAATGATGAAATTGAATAATAAAATGATGACCCAAGCATGAAACCCATGCTTCAATAAGTCATTGTAACAATAATAAAAATTCCTTTGATAAATACATTTTATGAAGACTCAATCTAGTTACATTTTTCAATACCATATACAAATATAGTGCATTTTAGAATAGAATAGTTAGTGTATCTATACTTTTTATGTTTTAAATAGTGCTTATGATACCTTTGGAGAGTGATATAAATTTGGGTCACAACATTGTTTGATCACAATTACAACCTTAAAACGTTTCTAAATGCAGAAAATTGCCTAACTTTCATAAATATTTATGCTTATTACTTCATCTCATAATTGAAATCTCACAAGAAAACTTGTCACATATGTATCTAACTTAGGGCAAGACGAAACACAAAAATTTTATTATCCAAGACTAAAAAATTGGAACAATATAGTACCAATAAAAGTTATTTTAGTAAAAAATATAGCACCAATAACAACATAATTCACATCTCACTTTGGAGTCACCGTTCACTTGTGTCTCACCATATTAGGATTCACCATCACCTTCACCATCCATGTTACAGTGGGGTTCTTCAACATCTATATTATCTTTCTCTACTTCACACGCATATGCTTCAACTTCTCACTCTGCAATATTTTATGTGTCATCTTCATCAATATGCACGTTTGCATTATGGGTTTCACTTTTATAGTCTTTATGACTATCATACACATTTGAGTGGGATTCTCCCAAATTTGTTTTCCTCCTAGAGTCTTTCTCATTTACTCTAAGGCCTGCAGTTGAATTTCTATTCATTCATCAGTAGACTTTAACAAAATTTGTTTGTTTTTTTCACTTTCCTTCATACCAAATTTTACTTCCACAGTCTTCCATGCTTCTTTCAAAAATGTAGCTTGTACTACCTTGCACAAGGATCTCTCATCAATTGAATTTTTTATAAGATCCAATACTAAGGCATCACATACTTCATCATATGGGTCATTAGACTAATACTCAATCAAATCTTTACATCGAAGAAATTTTTTCATTTTGACAGTTCCCAAAACATAAAAATTTTACCAGTAAATGCTGGAACTGTTACAATATCTATCCTAATCCATTCATACTCAAATTGTTCTACTTCATCTACTTGTCTTTTAGATGCCACCACTATGGTGAGGACCTTTATGAGCTCTTTAAAATACTTCGGCTCTTCCTTTAGATTTCTTTTCTAGGTTTGCTTCAATATTGCTTTGTGACCCTTGACTATCGTCTTTATTTTGTCTTTTCTCTGGTTTACCTGCTGTGTCATCCTTCTATAAATGAGCATTGCATACACTTGATTATCTTTAGAACTAAACATTTTAACCTTCACTTTAACGGTGGCTCCCAATAACTACTAGCAACTTTGCTAAGCTCTTCTACCTAGATTCTTGTGGAGGCTTATGGCTACAACTTATGGTGGCGACTCCTTATTTGGTAAGTGGTGCTGGATCTTTCCTCTTGATATGGTGTTGATTTTGTAGGTTACTCATCCTAATATTTTAGTAGGTGGGTTACAAACTCTCAATGAGATCTAATTTCTACTTATAGACCAAGCGATGAAAACTTCAATTTGTGGGCTACTCATAATAGAAAAGGCTCTTAGTGGAAGAAACTCATGGCCATCTTAACTTCTTTGGTTCTTTGAAGCCTTGATAAACCTTTATCTCATACCACTTGTTATTTAGAGCTAGAGGTAAACATTCAAACGCAAGAGAAACAAGTACACAAGCTTCTGCTTGAATAAAGAAGTTATATTCATTAATTATTCTCTCATATGCATCCACTGAGTTTCTACTATTCTCCTTTCTTACTTCACATTAGAATGACCCAACCATGAGTATGCAAGCACTAAGCTTTCTAAATATGGAAAATGCAAACTCCAGCTTTATCGTCCTCATGCAAACTATCACGTGACACTTTAATGAAACTTTTCTAACCTCACTTTAAAATAAATCGACATTTTTCTTTTCCTGAACCAAAATTTTGCTTATAAGGCATTAACTTTTTAACCGTCACTCACTTCACTTCTAATACTAGACTTAAATTTCTTTCCTTCACTTAATATAACTCTTCATACATTGCATGCATACGAGAGTACTTATTATTTCTATCAAGTGAAACATTTATTTTACCTATGACAAAGTTGTGATCAATGGTAGTGAATCAAAGAGGAAATTTGGGGATAGGTTTGTATGAATTGTGTGTTCTTCTCATATTTAAATTGTTACACTAGACTAGAGTTCACTTGGTTGTAACACATTTGAATATTTTACAATTGTTAGGCTGGTTGGGTTGTGGATTCTATAATATTAATTCCATTCATATCATTTGCATATTGGTTATGTTAAGACATAATTGCATGGAATGATTATCTACATACTTCAATAAGTGTTAAACTTAAGATTTTTAATAATTGTGAAATATAAAAAGTGAGGTGTCGTATGGAATCACATAGTTTGAGATTGAGAAAATCAATGAGATGAAATGAGTCACCATGCACCAGAAACCTATAGTGATGGTTCATCTGGGTGCGCTAAGTGAGCCTTTGATATGGGTGACTATAGGGGCATGACAATGGGTTTTTAGGTTAAATTAAAGTTTATGCTAGAGGCACTCTTTCAACCTCCATAATTTATATATATATATCGCTATTAAGTGAGGAAGATAAATCACATAGTCGTTATTCCCTTGTTTGAAATGATATCAATGACTAATATTACTTCGTTTCTTAATAATGCATTCATCATTTTCTAATTACTAGATGAAAATCTTCAACAAAATCTTAATGCCTATTAATAAATTAATATCAAAGTTTTAGTTGAAGTAATTTAAGATTTTTCACATATTAAAAAAAATAGCCATTGTAGTGTAACTCAATTGACAATCACCTTGTTATGAAGTATTATGTAAAATGATGAGATTCAAAGTTCGAACTCCCACTAGTTAGACGAACCTAAAAATAATATTTTTTTTTGTCTATTTATTTATTATATTTTTAGAATATGAAATGTATATTGTAATTGTTTTGAAATCAAAATATCTTTAATTTATTACTTTTAAGTAATTTTTAACACAATTTTCAAATAATTATACATTAAATTAAATAATTAAAAATTAGTTAAAAATATTCTAACTTTTCAAAATATTATCTTTTAATTTTATAGTTAATTAAAAAATAATCTAATTAACCTAGTCTAATTTTAGGTTTAATAAAAAATAATTAATAAAAAACTAAAAATATAATATAAAAAAAAGTTGATATAATTATATTTCATGTGGTTTGAACCATGGCCTATCACCCATAAGTAAAAATAAAAACACATAATTAAATTCATAAATGCGACTTTTTGAAAGCTTTTCGGTGGATTTTTGTGGTCAAAATCCGGCAGCAATTCATTGGAATCCCAAGTTTGATAGCTAGTTTCTGCACAATCAATGGCTCCCAGGGGTTTTCCAGGGCGATGAATCCAAATATGCAGTTAAAAAACCATTTTAACTGTTAAAAATCAAGATTTAACCTCATTTCTTCCGCAGGATTCCGTCACCGGAATCTCCAAAAAGTCGCATTATAGACAACTCCATTTTGATATTATTAATATCAACTCCATTTTGATATTATTAATATCAAAATTCCGATTATATATATATACATATATTAATATCAAAATTCCTATTCATGCCCACGCTCTTTTTCATGCCTCACTGTGATCTTGTTCTCACTGACAGTGTACTGCAGGCAAACTGGACGCCTGAGAATTTGAATAAGATTATCATCCTAGGAAACAGTTTAAAGAGTTACGACTTGGACAAAGAACTTTTTGCATATCACCGCCTTACTAATAAATTCGAAGTCGTTCTGGACAGTGATCATATGCTGCATGAAATGCCACTTCCACATACAACTATTTCTTTGAGAGGTGCACGCCATTGTTCAATAGGGCGATTGTATGAGAGATCTTTTTATAATTTAAGTTGGCATTTTTTTGATTGGGATGGCTCGTTGCATGGTTTCCAAAGGCAGGACCCAAAAATGTTCGCATTCAACATTGTAAAATGTAATAAATCGGTGGAGAAAGTAATGGAGAAAATACGTTTGGCAGTGAGAAAGTTGAGGAATTCTTCATTTTACCAAAATTTCATGGAACACATGAGGGATCCAGAAATGGTCAGAAGAATAAGAAATGTGACTGGAACAGACCCATATCACTCAGAAGACCCATATCACTCAGAATTACAAGTAGTTGTCCATGGCATTGGAATGGCAAAACCGAGTAATCACATGCAGATAGCTTTTCTCATTTTATTGAGAAAACAATTTTATTGGGTGGATAATATAGTGATATATGATACGTCCTTGTCTGAACTGGAGAGGAAAGCTATAAAGGCCTTGAAATCCTCTTTGGAATGCCCTTTTCTCTCTCTGAGTAAGCATTGCAGATGGTCAGTGAACAGGCCCACGCTATTTTTCATGCCCGGCTCCCAAGTGTTAAAGTATATCAATTTACTGGAGGCGAATTGGACACCGGAAAAGCTGAACAAGTTTATCATACTAAGGCAGAGTCTTAAACATTTTACACAGCGTTTTGGTACCAGGAAAAGTAAAGCCATAATGAACAATGAGCAAATACTGTGTGAAATATCAATGCCCGAACCAGATATTGAGCAAGATATTGAGCAGGATGGGTCAAACCCATCCAATGAAGTTTCCACCGTTGATCCGGATCAAACCCATCCAATGAAGTTTCCAAGCCCATCCAATGAAGTTTCCACCGTTGATCCGGATCAAACCCATCGGCTGAAGTTTCCAAGCCCACCCAATGAAATTTCCACTGTTGATACTGTGTATACTGAAGCATTTAACGGTTTAAGCTGGCATTTCTTTAACTGGGATGGTTTGTTATCGGGTGTCGACCGAGCGAATATTCGGTCATTCTTTGGGTGGGATCGTTTGAGCAAAGCCAGCACAAACCATATTTAATTAAATACGTTTATTTATATTTGTTTTTCCTTAAAAAACATTTTTTTAGTTTGTGAGAATATGGTATTCAATCATAGCATTTAATAAAATCTATTTATTAATTAAAAATATTGGTTATAAAATGGATATAAATCTCCATAATTTGGAATAATTTACTTTTACTTAAATTTTTTGGAAATATTTTCAGCTGAATTTTTCTGGGTTAATTTTTATAAAATCTTACTGGAATTTATTGGAATCACTAGTTCAATGGGTAACTTTGCACAATAAAAGTGCTATAAGGTTTTTTCAGGATGCTGAACCTATGTATACAGTCAAAAAAAATAATTAAAATAACATAAATATCTTTTTAAAAATAAAGATATTTGTTTCCCTTTTTTTATTGGATGTTTTATAGGTTAATGATTAGGGAATATGATAAAAAAGAATGTTTTTAGTCAAAACATCATTAACCTAGACATTGTAGGACAATTCAACATGAATTATGCAAAATTTTATCTCATATAAAGTGTACATTATGCATGATTTCTAGCTATACTATCTGCAAATGTTTCCAAGACATGCAAATAATTGGGCGCATAGAAAATCTAGGATTTCTCCATCTATTTTTCTCATGGTAATTCTGTATCAGTTCTAAGACATTGTTTCCATAAAATTCACCATAGAAATTCCCATGGTAATTTTTTTGTTGGCTGGAGGAATGAAAGAAATATAAAAAAACATGGAACAGAATTTGGGTCATTGATTGAGTGGCCTAGTTTGGGAGGACAACATTGACAGGTTTGGGTTCAAAAAACCTATTGTTATTTCTTTTTTATTTTTGTTCTAGTACATGGGTGATGTGATGTGTGCGTTCTGACATAGAAGAAAAACAAGTACTATTGTTGGTGTGATTATTTTCCTAGCTTGTGATCTAAACATTGTAACATGATTTGATGTTTTTTTCCTTGTTCTAGCACAAGTGTAATGTTAGGCAAGGTTAAGAATTTGTGTAGAGGGTGTATGATTGCATGATTCATGGTGAATGAAAAAAATATCAATTGACTTTTTTTTGACACAAGTTGATCTAGGCGTAGTATGACCAATCACTCACTTAGTTTTGTTGATTTTTCTAGTGTGATATGGGATTTTATTGTTATCTTATTTTAGGAATGCATGCCTAGTCATAAAGGCATTATATCCAATCTAGTGTGATAGCATTATTTTGTTTTCTCTTGTTTGTTTTGGTAGACGACTGAAATGAACATGTTTTTGATATGAAGACTATGCATGTAGGGCATGCAATGAAGATAGTTGGTCATTTGTTTCATGGTCATGTGTCAAAGTTGTAATAACATGTTGTGACCTTAAACAATTTATGATTTGAAATATGTTGTGGTTACTTAGTGTGCAAAATATATGATCGTGGAGTAATTCTTTGATATGGTACGTTGGAGTGGCAATCTAGTGCAGAATTGTGATTTAATTATGTGCCTAGAATACTATGGTGTGTTCTAGTGCCATGCATCATCAATGATGACGACCTAATTTCCTTGTTTTGGTGTGTTGATGGGGTTTCTTTCTCAAATTTTCTATTGTGTTTCTATACTTATATCTCCGCATGATCTAGCACAATGATGGTAAGACTATAACATATTTAATTAAAAGGTGTAAGCATGATTTAGAAATTATTGTAGCACTTTGGATGATGTGAAGTTGAGTGTCCAATTAACACTAATATAACTTATGCTAGTAGCCCAATATAGTACAAAGTGCATCTGACCTACTGATATGGTTATTCCTACTGTAACAATGTTGTCTTTGGAGAGTTGAATATATCAATATTGTCACAATCATTAATTGTTCTTTATGAGAACTAGTTTCTAGATCCACTTTTATTGAAAATTCATATGTAAAAGGTAACAATAAATACTCATAGATATTATGACATAATTATTTTCAGGGATAATGCTATCTATGATTGTTTATTATTTGTTTCAATAATGATTATAGTATATCACGGGTGCTCTTGTTTTTATGATTTATGGAACAATTCATGAGTTTGTTTTCCATTGTTAATACTTGACAAGGGTATCTATAGTTATTTCATTTCCTTAGTATTTGGTAGCGAAATAAGTGTTTCTAATAAGAATTGATTAACCATTTTTTCACTCAGAGTTAGCATATTGTTAAAGTGTTGTTTCCTAGGAAAAGAATATTGTAATTGTATGCTTGCTTACTTATATGAATAACAATGAATATATATTTCTAACTTGTTGTTATTTACAAGGATTAGTGATTATGATATTGTGATAGGGTTGATCATAGGATGATTGTCCTCTTGCATTAAAATTACTATTGTTGAGCATGAAACTGATTATTTTTTATTTAGGCTAAGTTTATTAATATTGTGTTACTGATCAAAGATAAATTTTTTAAAGGGTTTGTATTAAGTTTGAACTTTGTTCTAAAAGGAGTGGATCGAGTATCAGAATTGATGAAAGGGAGGTCCATGATGAATTGTGGGGTTTGTGCCTACAATTGGTTGGTGCTTTCTGTATGACATGAGGTAGTAGGTGCTTCCTGTTGGTAGGTTCCAACAAAATGGTGCAAGGGAGTGTGTGCTTTCTGCTAGTGGGTTCACTTCAACATATAGGGGGATTTTAAGATACCATTTGAGACAATTTTTGTGTAAATTGTCTTAAATTGAGGTAAAAAAAGATTGTGTATTGCCTTAAATATTTTTAAGACAAATTATTG
This sequence comes from Pinus taeda, assembly GCA_000404065.3. Classification (NCBI taxonomy): domain Eukaryota; kingdom Viridiplantae; phylum Streptophyta; class Pinopsida; order Pinales; family Pinaceae; genus Pinus; species Pinus taeda. The sequence continues at coordinate 8,108 of APFE030241161.1, forward strand.
TCTTAAAAATTGTCTTTGTAAATACAATATATAATACAAGCATTAATGTATCTTAATAAGTTGGTGTCTCAAATTATTGTCTTAAAAAAATTGTCTTTGTAAAGACAATGTATAATACAAGAATCATTGTCTCTTAAGAGACAATAATGCTTGTATTATATATTGTGTTTGCAGAGACATTTTTTTAACACAATAATTTGAGACACCCCCTTAAAGACAATATATAATACAATACACATTGTTTTATCTCCTAAAAATTGTTTCAAATATTGTCTTAAAAACCCCTCTTCATTTTTGTCTCTTTAAAGAAAATAATTGGGATTAAATACGTATTGAATTTATAGAGACGTTGCGTCATTAATCCTAGTTATTGTCTCCCTAAAGACAATAAAAAATTATATTTAAAGACAATGCAATATCACTTTTGTCTCTTTAGAGACTATAAAATAATGAATCTAGAAAAATATCACCATTGAAATAAATCAATATAAAAAGTATTTAATTAAAAACAAAAATAATATCATTGATTAACTCATATTAGGATGACCACCAATCTCCTACTTATAAGTCAGGTGCTCTTCTATTGAACTAGAACCCTTTAAAGAATTATCTAAGTTACGATAGTCGTCAAAATTTCATTCCGCTAATCTATAATTTAAAAGATGCACACGAAATTTGACTATGGACAACTCATCTAAAATTGGTTTTAAATGTACATATGTATATTAGCCAAGGATGTATGTAGAGAATACCTTAGGAAAGTGGATTACAGAATATTTATAAAAATATCCATTTGGACTAAGTCAAACTTAAAAAAAAAAAATTGCACATAACTCAAATGAGGTGCATTTATTTGTTTATGCTATATATCTAATAAGATTAGGAATCAATGATCATGGTGTCATTGAATAAATCCAATCCCTTTGAAACATGTGGCAAAGTTCGCACCTATTGCGTGATTTGACATAATATTTTTCTAGCCTCCCCAATGGATGTAGAGGTGTACTAAAACAAAAAAAATGAAATAAGTCTAGTTGAATAATTGATGTTGAGGTGTGTTAGGAAGTATTTTGTTAATTTTTGGTAATGTGTTGAACACATGGATGCCACCACTAGAATAGGTGGAATAATAAGGATCAAATAAATTGAAGAGAGAGGAGACCGAGGAAGCCATGCACGGTCATGATTGTTGAATCCATCATGGGCAGAGACCAACTATGTAAGTTTCTGAGGGGGTAAATATATGGAGGTGGAAATGGAGACATGGCTTACAGGGTAAGTGTGAGACAACAATACCCTAGTGTGGGGCACATTGGAGAGGATTGTTTACTATTTTTATATTTAATAGGGTGGAAAATGCATAAGGACAAAAAAATGTCTAAGATGTGTGAAAGGGAGCATCATTCCCAAATATAAGAGGAATAAAAAAAGGGCATGTGAATTCGGTATTACACCCAACACCATACATGGCTTCGATTTCATGTTATTAGGGAATGTCCAATAATAAGTTGAAACAAGCTAGAGAGACAACACAATGGTTGATGTCACATAAAGAAGCAATGTCAAAGTAACAACCTAACACTCATGAAAGAACATCATGACAGTCTTTTTGGATCCAATCTAGATGATAAGCAGGGTAATGGGTAGCTACAATAGTTTGACGAACTCATGGGAATATGAGGCTCTTTTGGCTTGTATTATAGAGAACGATGGTAGTCAATTGATATTTGACCTAACAATTATGCAAAAAGAGGAGGTCATTAATGGGATGGGATGGATACCTAGCCATCAAAAGTAGTGAGGTATCTGCAAAAGTGAGGTTGATTAGAGAAATGCCCTCTGGCATAGTACATTGTGGAGGAGAGTCAAGGAAGTCTAGAGTAGGACTAGGCTACTTATCAACAAAAATGATTTTAGCAATGTATTGGTGTTGGATAGCTCTAAGATCAATGGTAGAATGGGTGTGTGTCCTATCATACGAAGATACACAACTAGGATGACCGGGAGAGTAAAATGCACTAAATGGTACAGATGAGGATGGAGGGGCTAGGGTTGATGTGGGATGTAGTTGAGCGCTATGATATTGTATGGAATGATAGAAAATATCAATTTTTCTTTCAAAATCTAGGGCACAAAGAAGTTCTTGTTCAATAGTGTTATTCTCAAACAAGACCATAGAATTTCTAAAAAATAGTAATTATATAGACTAAAATTTGATGATATGTACCTCTTAAATATTGTGAATTTAATGCTAAATATAGAACTAGGTGAAGACTTCAATAACTTGTTGAAAAATCTAAGAAACATCTGTTGGGATGGGGTCCCCTAGGTCCAATTTTAACTAATTTTTGTAAAAGCCTCTGCATTTTAAAGACAGGAGTGTAAAGTGTGTTGGTCATTAGGATTCAAGGGGTTTGAGGAAGGTCAAAGCGCCTTAGGTTTTGTTTTTTTTTTAGCTCCACCCATGGTTGGCAGACCATGGTATTATAATAGGAAAAAGTATATAAAGTGATGTCTTAGCTTGTCTAAGGAATATATTATGTTATGTTTTGATACTTGTGCCTTGAGTCATCTACCTTTTGTATTCTAGCAAAGGGGAAGGCTCGTGCTATTGTGTGTGAGGAGATCTTTGTAAGTCTACAATTGTGTGCAAAGGCCCCTGTAGTTGAGTGCACAGGGTGAAAAGTTGATATTATCAAAGAATTGAAATAATAAAAGAAGATTTGGAAGCATATTTGTGTTATGTTGTTTGTTCTAAAGTTTTTGTACTTATGTTTGAATACTCTTCGTTGTAGCATATTTTCCATATAATTCCATCGCGAAGACGTGTATATTGTTATTAATGATGAATAATACATATAGAATTAGTTACACACAACTTATGAATAAGTTAAGGAAGTTGTTCTACGATTTTGTTTATGAAGCTAATGGTTCGTGAAGGTCACATTGAGCCCTAGACCAACCCTATAACCACACTTCATACCCCTCTAGATGCATAAGCCTCATTCTAGCATCCCCCCATATTACCTTTGGTGAGACTATGATTCATCTTGTGCTAGTTGTTGTCGAAAGGGCCAATATTATAGGGATTTGTTGGTTAGTGCAACCTAACTTTAAACTTGGGTCTAAGCCCCCGAAGCCAACAAATGGTTCCATTAATGGGACAAGGATATATCCGAGGGACGTGGATCTAACATCTGACTAAGAAGGAAATCCATAATTGATTTGAGCAAAAGGGGCACGATTTGCAATACAAGAAAATAGAAATCCAAGTCTTGGTTACAAATTTACATTTATATAGAAAAACATGAGATCTTTTCTTTTTCTTTCTATGCAAAATTTTATGAGTGGCTTGAGAAAATAGTTGATAGTGAGCCTCACTAGAAGCACAATAAGAATCTTGTTTGGACCCCAGAGTTGGTAAAGAATATTAAAGGGACTGATATTGAGATCACAAGAGCTCTAGACTTCTGGATCGATAACATTCTTGGAGGATTCATCATAGAAATCTCAACTGACATATGAGTATTTTATAGTGAAGTTAAGCAGGGATTTTTCAAAGGTCTGTGATGTAAGTTCTTGATGTGATTAAATCTCTAGATTAAAATGGTATTTTGTGAAAAGGGCGTATGTGAGCGAATTGATGTTTAATAAAATCCAGCTTCAGACTACACAAAGTGGGACAAAATTGGATCTAAAACTGGTTACAGTCCTCTATTAGGTGATTCAGATAGTGACAAAGGAAAGAGTAACACTAGTACACCCATTAGAGCATTGGAGTCAGGAAATTAGGGCACATGTGGGATTCCTCAGCCATCCACTCCCCCTCCACCTCCACCTCCAACTCCACCTCTATGATTTAATATGACTAATACAATGAAAATGCTTATGTTCAGGGGTTTGGGATCAAAAGGTCCTAAACAATTATGGTTTGTTGTTGAAGTTGTGTGGAAAGAACAATAGATTACTGATGATGATATGAATAATTTCGAACTTATCGCAACGCTACGCGATCGAGCACTATCTTGGTACATAAACTATAGCATGAAGAATCCCACCGTTACAATGGCTGATACAAAGATAACATTGAATTCAAAATTCTTAAATTCAAAGTGATAGTCGTAGTGTTGTACATATATGAAAGAAATCAAGCAAGTAGTGCTTAACGAAAATGCTTGGGAATTAGACCAAAGACTCAAGTGTCTGATCAGTCAAGAGAATTTCTAGATCACTGACAAAGTACATAAAGAATGGTCCACCATTGTGTTGTTTTCACATCTAAAACTTCCATTATCACATTAGAAGATCAACGCACAAGTTGAAGCCTTAGAGATCATGATGAAGTTAGAAGCATCTCTAGTCAAGTATAGACATGTAGAAGTCTAGCAGATCCAATCATACCTCACAAGTTTTCACATGGAGATCCCAGGGTTAAAGAAGGGAAAATATGTTTATTTAGACATATGTTCAGAAGTATGGTGTTTGAAATGTAAGGCAAAAGATCATTAAAAATATCATTGTCCCATGTATCCTAATTATATAGCAACTTGAGGTCCTAATCCTCTAAATCCAAAAACAAGTACAGGACAATTTGTTGGATCAAGTGAGGGGAGAATCTCTATTGTAGGTAGAGTAACAATCAAAGTTTCAAGCTGAGAACTCGCATAGAGGGTTTTGTATGTGAGGAAATCCTAGAGAAGATGAGATATGATCTCATCAAATGATAATGATGATGCATCTAGGAAGAGTTTCAGTTCATATGAAATGAGCGTGTGGAGCAATTAAGCGATTTTAATCGCGGGAATAATATAGCACATGCCTGTCTTCCCTTGAGGTGCAATAGGTCCCACAAAGTTAATTGCCAACTTTTTAAATAGTTGCACTTTCATCTATGGCTTGAGCAACATTTCATCCCTCTGTGATGGTTTCCGAGTCTGTTGACATATGTCGCAGGCCCAAGAGTATCCTTTTGAGTCTTGATGTAGAGTTGGCCACCATAGTCCTATGTGAAGAATTTTCTATGCTGTAGCGTGACCTGCAAAATGTCATCAAACTACCCCCCATGTGCTTTGGCCAAGACCTGTCCGCGCTTGAATTTAGGCACATATCTTCTTAAGATTTCATCGTTTCCCATTTTGTATAGGTGCCCTGCAATAATAGTGAAGCCTGTTGCTCGTATCACCATTTATTTTTTCTGTTGAACATAATAGCCTTGTGGCGAGGTTCCTGTGGTCAAGAAATGGATTGAATCCTCAAAATGGACATCTGCGAGATGCATGACATATAACTGTGCATCAGGTAGTCCTTCCTCTAAGTTTGTGGGCTCTTCATCGTTCTCGATTCAGGACAGGTGACCTAGGCCTGCATCTAGATGTCCCGACTTTACGACGACTTCGAAGTCATATTCTTGAAATAAGAGCAACCACCTACAAATGTGCCCCCCAACATAGGCTTATTCACTAGGTATAAGGAAGAGTGGTAAATATACATCTTGAAATGTCCTCCGAGTAGATAGTGGCGGTATTTTTGAAGCGTGTATACGATCACCAAGCCTTCTCGCTTAGTAGTGGAGCAATTCTTGTCAACTTTTGATAATCGTCGACTGGAGAACACAATTGGGTGATCAAATCCCTCCACTCCTTTTGGAGTGAGTACCGCACCTAGTGCAATGGACGACATGTTGACATGCACGTGCGATCTTGATCTGGTGGTACCCTAAGAAACCATCTGCGAAAGGATAGGCTTCTTTTCCGCTGACATTTTCCAGTACCTCTTCTGTAAATGGTGTCGGAAAGGGGTCATTAGCACATGCATCATTGAGCTTCCTTAGATCGATGCAAATGCGAATTTCACCCTTCTATTCCCTTTCCTGCATAGGACTTACCTAATCAAACTCATATACAGGTTCAATGATCCCTGCTGCCAGCATCTTGTCCAATTCTTCGTGGACCTTTTCTTTGTATGTTGAATTCAACCGGTAAGGCCACTACTTAACGGGCTTTGTATCTGACTTCAGGGTTATTTTCATCATTCCTAGGTCACCTAAGATCCCCTTTAGCTCCGTGATTTTTGCGGGGAATAAATCTTGATATTATTGAAGCAATTAAATTACCTATTCCATCATGGAATCATCCCAATAGTCCCCAAGCATTGCATACTTTGGTTGTTCCTCCGTTTCAATGTTTACTTGTGTCATTTAATGGTGCGATGATGCCTGAATCCTCAATTTATAGTCCGTGCAGTTCGTGAGTCCCCTCTGTTTGTGGAATATTGATATTTCTAGGATCATCCTCATCATCTTCTACTTGCACATTATAGCATTCAAGGGCCTGGCTCAGCTATTGCGACCAATCCAGCTGCACGATTTATTTCGGTTCTAGTGGTATTTTGAAAATAGTGGCCTTCACAATCAACAATGCATCGTCCACCATATCCATCCATTGATCTTCAAAGAGGAATGTTGATAGGAACCCTTCATGTAAGATATCCCATTCACTTGTTCCATGTTAGAGCTTTGTTTTAGTATACCAGTTTCTTGGAATGACATCCAGGGTATCATAAAATATGTGTACCCACTCTGGTTGAGGCTCTTCTCCATAAGCTTGGACCCATCTGGTAATGTGCATCCATGGACCATCCTATCCATCATATTTCTTGGTTTTGTGTAGTTCCAACCTCCCAAACCTTATCTACATCATACGCCTATAGCTGCGGCAATTTTTGAAGGTTTTTGCATGTGTTCCCCACCAGTGCGCAGGTGTCATGCATAATGACCATCTCAATGCATCAAACTGTTGGTGCTCTTGTACTGCACTTTCAAACTTGGTCAAGAATTCATCTACTACTATCAGCCCATCATATGCCATAAATTCGCGATCCTGAGCTCTAACACAACACAGTGATTTAGTCATCATATTACATTGTAATGTGGTTACCTCGTTCAACCGGCTATGCCATCACTCATCTTCTTCATCTGAATCCTCAGTGCAAGACTTGCCATGGCCCCATGAGATTTTCCTTCCCTCCATCGGCTTGACCCATTCTGGATTTTGTGCAGAAATTTTGTAGATATAATCTATTTCATTATTGTTTCCATCAATGTGCACGGATTCACTGTAACATGGCCCTTCCGCCAGATCCAGCAGAATAATTATGCGGAGCAACTTGTTCTCAAATATCATTTTCCACTTCTTTAAGTTAATAACCCCATTCATATTGGTGGACCAATCTATCCCCAAAAACGTACGATAAGGGCTATTTTAATCCATAATTTATATTACCTCAAATTCTATCTGGGTGCTCGCACCTTCGATATCTACTGTAATTCCTTGCAATCTTCCGATGGGTAAGATTTTCAGTTGGTTCACCATCTGCAATTGAGCAAGAGACCATTGAAGCGTGGGTTTGCCCATGTACTCCCACATATGTTTAAGTAGTACGTTTGGACTTAAGCCTAAGTCCAGAATGACCTAATCCATCTCATAGTCACCAACCTGTGGTGTTAACCACATTTCCCACCCAGTTTGCAACACATGTTTCCCTAATTTCTGGACCACTCAAGGTTCACTCCACCCGCCATACTTATTTATTAGTTCTCGCAAGCCCTTAAAATTGTCACACAGTAATTTCATGCATGTTTCTAAAAGGGTAGTCAACATCGAGGGATCCCTCTCTGGCTCAGGCTGATCCCTACTACCGGGGGTAGAGACTTTCGCGAAGCTTTCTTTAGCTTCTAGAGATGTCTCCTTGCAATCCCCAACATCCTCCTTGATTAGTTTCCCCTTTTCGTCACTTGTGACCATGCCTCTTATGAGTACTATGTTCATGTTGGGGTCTTCTTCATGGGGTTCAGACCTCATCATCTGCATGTTCTATGTCATCGTAGGTTGTGCTACCATTTTTTCATGAATCTGTGCTATCAGTGTGGGCAATCTATCAGCTCGTGATTGAATTTCTCACAATAAGTGCATGATATTCTAGTCGGGTTGGTACAGTCCTACGCATAGTGCCTTGGTCCTCCGTAGTTGTAACAGATTAGCTTCCAACAACCCCTTCCTGGCCCCATTCTGCCCCGTCCTCATCCACATCCCTAAAACCCACCACGCGTTATCGCTGCACCTAGATCCTGACCTCCCACTTCAATCTGGATTATGTAGGTAGGTGACTGGTCCATTAATAATTGATAGCTATAATAGTCTCTTTCCTCGTGGTCCACTAATTTGCAAAAGTTCCAAAATAGCTGCTAGAGGGTTTGGTTGAATTTTGGTAGTAGATGACAGTTTTTCATGCTATGCTTTCCTCCCACCTGACAGTTTGTGCACCAGAGCAGGGTTGTCGCACTTCGCCCTACCTATGCCTCTGGTAGAAATTGTGTTGGTCCCCCCGTTGCCACATAATTTGCAAAGATTAGGCAGTGATATTTATCATGCCCCTGGCTTTTACACATTATACACCACACTTCCTCCCAGACGTTTGGGCCAGGCAATTGTTATTGTTTTAATTTCTTCATTTCTAAACACAAGTTTTGTATTTGCGCTTGGATTTAATGAACTCCCAACCCCGGGCCCTGTATTGGAGTTTTGTGCAACCTCATCACTATCTCCAATGCTTCATCCTCGGTTGAGATATTTTGTTGTGATAGAGCCATCCTTAGCTGTGGTGTCAATGATGCCACAAACCAAGCACAGTGCCGCACATCCAAGAGTGTCATGTTCACCTTATGGATTGTACTTTTCAGTCTTTGATCTAGATCCCACGTGGTTTCACTATGCACCATTGTGATCTCTTTGAACCCTATTATCAACTACATTTCTAACTTTGGCCATCTAAATTCTTTCTTCAATTTGGTCTAGATCTCTGTTGTCCCCGCATTCAGGTGGTCACTTGATTACTTTGTGTACCATGTTAGCGATCGGTCCTGCAGCGTGCTAACTAAGGTAGCCTTTCTCATGTTATCGTTCATAGCTCTATGTGCTTCCCATATCAACGTCACCACAAACCAAAATTGTTCTAGATCTTTCCTTCCTGCTCCTTTGAATATTGGTAACTGGATCGCACTCATCATTTTTAACTCCTGGTTTACACGTCAGTGTACTCTGAACTACTACTGCTCATGATCCCCTCAATCCTCAAACTTTTTCTCTGTAGAGTTCCCGTATTCTGACATCAGACATCCCTTAGGTAGATCCCAATCCAAAAAACAGAACCATTTGTTGGCTTATATGGGTCTGACCTAGGTTCGGAAGAAGTATTTAGCCAATCAATTCCTGTAGCTATTGGCCCTTTTGGCAATACCCCGCAGAGTGCGAACTACAGTCTCACTCAAGGTAGCAGGGGAGGGTGCTAGAACTAGGTTTCCACACCCTTAGCATGTCTGGATGTGGTCTGTAGTGTTCGTGTTCCATTCTGTAGTCTCACGCTACCCTGCTTCTTCGCGGATCTGAGATAGGGCTATTCCTTAATACTTATTACTTAATGAGTTATTATAGATCAGATTTACTTGTTACAGTCTTTAAGAAAACATTTAATCAAGATAACCAATGCGCTCATTCAAAAGAGACACAGATTTGCATAAACCCATAACATATAAATAAAGAAATATAAATATCAACCATTCATTAATCAGATCCACAACAATTCAGATTTGACACATAATTTTAGAACCAACTTATATTTATTCTCTTCCTTCATCAATACAACAAGATCTGCCCTACACACTCAGCTGCAACAGTCTGTACACACAACTGCGAACTCTACCAAGCCTCTGGGCACACAACTACAGAGCCTCTATCT
>APFE030241166.1:9144-48263 GCA_000404065.3 Pinus taeda
ATCATCAATCTCCAAGTGGAATCAAGAACTATCAGAGAGAGGACACTAATCAAAATCCCAGAAGCTGACTCACCCCGCCTACAATCATCTATATATGGATCCCTCATCACAGAGATCCAGAGGTTGGAATCTCGTATCTTGTAGAGAAGTGTTGTTGGTTTTCTGGTGTAACATCATAATGTTGGGTGATCTAAGCTTTACTTGAGGTGAAGAAGGGATTTCTTGCGGGAGGATGATGCTGGGTTAGAACAATTGGTTGTAATCCTATTGTTATTCTTGATATTAATAAAGCTATTCAAGTTTTCCTCCACATTCTTGTATGTTTGATTATATATGCATTCGTGTGGTCAATACATATCTGGTCCTGTGTTGTTTATGACTATATATCTCTGTTCTTTGATAGTATTATGCTGCTTTGATTCCACAGGTGCTCTCTGAAGTTGTGTAGACAAAGAAGGAGTGGCAAAGATCTATTGAGAAGGAGAGGAACCAGGCAAGGAACCAAGTGCAAGACAAAGGTTGGTGCCCTTTGTTCCTCTCTTGTCTATTTTTCATAAAGGAAAGTGAAAGTAGTTTTAACTTGTTTGTTTCTAAGATAGCTACCAGTCTTAGTGGGAATAGCAGCTCTAAGTGGACACTATTCCTGGTAACAGCGTTGGGGCATCCTTCTAGTGGGAGCTGGAGAAGAATGCTTTTCTAGAATTATAGGAATTTGTTGCTTTCATTTTAGTTGGGGCTGAAGATTAAAGAATTTATTAGAAAAGAATTTGGTGGTTTTTGACCTAGAGGGGGTTTTCCACCTAAAATTTTTGTTCTTAATGTGTTATTTTATTTGTTGTTATTACTACATAAACATTAATAATAATTGGAGATTAACTAATGCTATGAAAAGATTTAAAAGTGCTAATTTCTAAGGAATATTGATTCACCCCCCCCCCCCCCCACCCACCAGTGTTTTCCAACAATTGGTATCAGAGCTTGGTTCCTTCAATAGTAGTCTAACAACTGGAAGGAGATCATGGAGTATACTAAGAATAGAGTTCCTTTGTTCAATGGAAATAACTATGCACTTTGGAGTGGAAGAATGCAGGTTCATTTGCTGGCACAAGGATACGAAGTATGGGAAATCATTGACAAAGTCTTCACACTAACCTAGGATGAACAAGGTAAGAAAAATATGGTATATGATGCAAAGGCTAAATATCCTATTATCAATGGGATTATTGAATCTATTTATCTTAAGGTATTGAGTTGCAAAACTGCTAAAGAGGTATGGGGAAAGCTTGAAAATATATATATGCAGGTGACTCAAAGGTGAAAGAAACAAAACTTTAAATTTTCAAGGAAAATTTTGAGCAACTCAAAATGAGGGAAGATGAAGATATTGTTGCATGCTTTAATCATGTTGATGAAACAACAAATACATTGGAAGCTTTGGGAGAACCTGTTGAAACAAAAATTGTTGTCTGAAATATCCTTAGAACCTTGCCAACAAGATTTAACCCTAAGGTATATGTCTTGTAAGATAAATCGAATCTGACCAATCTCGGCATATATGAATTGCATGGAATTTGTATGGCATATGAAATGAGGATTGAAGAAGAGGATCTCACTTAGAAACAACATTGGCTGCATTCAAGAAGAATAGTAAGGACAAGCACACTCCGAAAGCAAAAAATTGCAATTGTAAGGATGAGGAAAAGGAAGAAGATGAAGAAGAATTCTCAGATAAAGAGTTTGCCTATTTCTCACTGAAAATGAGAATAGATACGGGAAAATTTAAAGGTAAACTTCCATTAATATGTTTTGATTATGGTGAGGCTGGGCATTTTGCAGCCAAATGTCCTCACAAAAATGAGGTTGTTACGAAAGGAAATAAAAGTCCCAGGAAGTTCTACAAGCAATGCAAGAAGAAATGGTTTAAGAAAAGTTTCTCCTCCAAAGAAGATAGCTCCTCATCTGAAGAGGATAGTGATAACAAAGAATAATTCAATGGAAGAGTATTGTTTATGGACAAGCACAATAAGCAAGAGGCACTTGACGAAGAAGAAGAAATGACTGAGGTTGATTTTTCAAAACGAAGAGATCAAGGTTATTAAAGAGCTTAAGGACGAGAAGAAGCACATGAACACTCTTGAATAAGAATTAAAGACAGAAATAGAACAAGTCCTAAATCTTAAAATCAAGGTTGAAGAATACAAATGAATTGAAGAATCACTCAGGAAAGAATTAAAGGAAAGAGAAGCATTGGAAGTTGAAATCATTTATTTACGAAAGGAAGTAAAAAATGGAAAAACTCTTCAAAACTACGCCAACAACTCAAAGACTTTGGACGAACTCATCAGCAACTAGTGATCATGCAGTAACAAGATTGGTCTTGGTTACAAAGAAAAATTCGAAAAGGAGTCAAGTCCTTCTATGGCAACTAAAGAATATGGATATGAAAAATCTGCCAAGCAGGTAGATCTCCCAGCTAGATCGACAGATCAAGACTCACAAGAAGAACCTTGGAAGATAATTCCTCGAATAACATTTCCTCCCAAGTCTCAACTTATCTTTTATGGTCATTGTTATTCATGTGGAAGGTTTGGACATAGAGCTTCAGAGTGTCACATGTACGTTTGGAATGAATATAATTCCAAGAGATCTCTTAGAAATGGATATTCCAGAACTCAACAGAATATCAATAGATTTTATCATTTGAGAGATGATGGCGAATGTTACAACTGTAACAATTTTGGACACTTGACCAAATATTGTAGACGTGGAAGTTCTTCAAAGGAATTCTCGCAAGATTAGAATGAACAAGTATGGAAAAGGAAGAGTCAAAGGTGTGCTCTCACTCTTAAGGCTCAAAGCAACAAAAACATATGGTATGTTGAAAGTGGTTTCTCAACGCATATGATTGGAGATAGAAATAAGTTCATATCCTTGAAAGCAAAGAAGGATGGAACAGTGTCTTTTGGAAATGACGGGTCTTCAAACGTCATAGGAGTAGGTACGGTCACTCTTGGAAGCAAGGATGCATTAGGAAAGGATGTGTTGTTGGTTGAAAATATGAATCACAATCTACTCAGTGTTGGATAGATGTGTGATCAAGGACACACGATGTTATTCAACTCGAAGAAATGTGAAATCAAGAAAGGCAAGTTCGATAAAATTGTGGCTACAGCAAGTAGAGCTCCAAATGACATATATATTTTGGATGAGACACGTAAAAGGTGTTTTTTGGAAAAAGAAGATGAAAGTTGGTTATGGAACAAACAAATAAGGCATATAAATTTCAACAACTTAATCAAGATCAACAAAAAGGAAGTAGTTAGAGAAATGTCAAAAATCTCAAAACCTACCAATACGATATGTTAATTTTGTTGGCACGACAAATAGGAAAAAGTTGAGTTCAAGACAAACACTTTGCATCACTTCCATTGGAATTAATACATACTGATCTATGTGGTCCTATGAGAACAAAAGGTTTAGACAGTGAATTATACTTTATGTTAATGATAGATGATTACAACAGAATGAAAGCCATCAGTTTTCTGAACAAAAAGTTTGAGGCATTCGAATGTTTCAAAATCTACAAGGAATTGGTTGAAAATGAAATTGATTTGAAGATCAAATGTCTAATGTAAGATAATGGCAGATAATTCACATCCAAATCATTTCAGCAATACTATGACGAACATGGAATAAAAAGGCAATTGTCAACAACCATAACACCACAACAGAATTGAGTAACTGAAAGAAAAAATAGAACTGTACAGGAAATGGCTAGAAACATATTAAAATACTTAAACTTAGACAATAAATTCTGGGTTCAAGCAATTGATATTGCCATATTCATTATAAACAGAGGCCTGCTCAGGAACAATTGTAACATGACTCCGTATGAACTATGGAAAGGAATACCAACTAACGTCAAACACTTCAAAATATTTGGACGTAAATGCTACATAAAAAGAGAAGACCAAAAATTGGGCAAGTTAGATTCTTCTGTTGACGAAGGTATTTTCGTTGGTTATTCACGCAAAATAAGGGCTTATATATGCTACAATCTAAGGCAAAAACAAATAGTTGAAAGCATAAATGTTACTTTTGATGAAGAACGTGTTCTAAAGGATAACAATGAGATCGTCTCTTCAAGAAAATCTGAGGGGCTTGAGGTAGAATCTGTGAAGGATGAAGAAGAAGCTCCAGAACAAGACCAATCAAATAAGGAAACACCAATAAACCAAGAAGAAATAAGAAATGATTAGCATGATGTACAAGAATTTTATCCAAAAGGTTCAAAAGAATGGTATCAAAAGAATCATTTGTCAAATCAGACCATCAGCAACATAAATGAAGGAATTGGAACAAGAAAAAGTCGACAACTTCGTTCATCACAGCAAGCCCATCTTTCCCTTTTAGAGACTTTTGAGCCTAGCAATTTTGAGGAAGCTAATCAAAATGAACACTGGTTAGCAGCTATGAATGAAGAATTGGATCAAATTGAGAAGAACGACACTTGGGCATTGGTTCCACAACCAAAGGATAAAAATGTTATTGGAACTAAATGGGTATTCATAAACAAATTGAATGAGGATGGACATGTTACCAAGAATAAAGCAAGATTAGTCTACAAAGGATATGTACAAGTTGAAGGAATCGATTTTGAAGAAAAATTTACTCCCGCTGCCAGAATGGAAGCTATCAGGATGTTTATTGCTTATGCATGCTCGAGAGAAATCAAGGTCTACCAAATGGATGTTAAGTCATCCTTTCTAAATGGTGAATTGGAAGAAGAAGTTCACATTGAACAACCCGAAGGTTTTCTGCTCACTGACAAAGGAAACTATGTTTGCAGATTAAAGAAATCACTATATGGTCTCAAGCAAGCTCCTAAGGCTTGGTATGATCATATTGATAGGTATCTACATCAACAAGGATTCAAGAAAGGAAGCACTGACAACAATATCTATGTGAAAGTGGATCAAGATAACCTAACGATTATCGAGGTATATGTGGATGATATAATCTTTGGAAGCAATGATGATAGAGTAAGTAAAGACTTTGCCACAAAAATGCAAAGTGAGTTTGAAATGTTTATGCTTGGCGAGCTGACATACTTTTGGGGGCTTCATATTTCTCAACAGGATAAAGGAATATTCATATATCAAACCAAGTACATCAAGGAAATGCTCAAAAAATTCCAGATGGAAGATTGCAAGCTAGTCCTTACCCCCATGATAACAAGTTGCAAGTTAAGATTAAAAGATTCGTCAAAGGATGTGGACCAAAGGTTGTATAGATCCATGATTGGTAGTCTCCTATATGTGATAGCCTCCCAACCTATGTGATGTAGGCAGTTGGGCAAGTAGCAAGATTCCAAGCAACATCAAAAGAATCTTATATTATTGACGTCAAAAGAATTCTTCGATATATTAAGGGCACAATGGAATATGGTTTATGGTATCCCAAAGGAAATGATCTGCTTATCCAAGCTTATACAGATGCAGATTGGGCAGGAAGTGTTGATGATTGTAAGAGTACCATTGGAGCAGCATCCTATCTAGGTGGTTGTCTTGTTTCATGGTTAAGTAAAAAGCAACCTTCAATCTCATTATCCACAGTAGAAGCAGAATATATCACGGCAAAAACTTGTTGTACAGAAATTCTCTAGATGAAGCAAACTTTGAAATATCTTCAAGTCAAGTTTGATGAGCCTATTCCCATATTTTGCGAATACACCAACGCCATCAGTATCTCCAAGAATCCTGTGATGCATTCCAAAATGAAACACATTTCGATTAAATATCATTTTGTTAGAGAGTAGGTTGCCGAAAGGAATATCAAGCTTGAATATGTTGGCACAAAGGAACAAATTTCTGACATCTTTACCAAACCATTACCTCGTGAGGCATTTGAGTATCTTCACCAAAAGCTTGGGATTCTCCCAAATTTCATTGGACTCTTTCTCTTATCTACTCGAGTAGAAAGGGGGAGTAGAGGTCTGTACAGGTCCACAGGATGGTTGTTTGTCAGGGGGGGTTATCCTTTTCCATTGATGAAAAATGGCGAGAGAAGGCAATAGGAATAGGTGTCATGATCGCAGGGGGAGTACTTGTGTTGCCATCAATGCCAAAGGGGGAGATTGTTGATCAGTGATTGTCATTGATGTCAACCCAAGCAGCACCAGGGGCTACCCTGATTTTGCAAGGCAATTTTGACTTGACAACTCATATTATTTTTCAAAGATCTTATCGATGGATTCTACTCATCGAGATGTTTCCATTGATATATGATATGTCTCCCAGTTCTTCATGGTTTGAGAGTTATTTGCATTTGAAGTTAGTAACCCGAGTTAGTGGGCTAAAACCCTATTGAGTTGTGGCATGGAACTCATAATTGGTTTTGGTCATTGAATAGTCAATAATTAATAATATTTTTTTTCTCCTAAAATCCCTCCAACGTTCACTTGTTGAGGACCCTCTCAACTCAAGACATTCATATAAATAATGACCCTCATATCCTCCTCTTGTAGGGATTTTGTGGCTTCAAACAAGTCATCGTGGAATTTTCACTATAATTTTTTTCTGTGAAGCTTCTGAAGCTGAATTAAAACCCATCTAAGCCGCAAGTGTGTTGAACCTCATGACTGAATTTCATATCTTGGTTCACTCTCTGTTCAAAGATATGATCTGAGGAAGTTAGGGTTTTTGTAGGATCTCGAATTCCATGTCAAATAGGTGACATTGGGAAAACTGTCATAACTTTCTCTCTGAGCATTAGATTCAAATTTAGTAAATAGTCACATAAAGAGGATGGACTGTAGTTCGTTGAGTAGCATTTTTAGGGCCGAAGGTTGTAACAGTGACAAGTGGAGCTTCGTATAAATTCACTCTACTGAACCAGGCTATAATCAGGTCATCGTGGAAGATTGGGCATAACTCTTTCTTGAAGAATCCAATCTTGATCAGACATGTGGGGTTGCAAAGAGGACTCAAAGGGACACTACAGAATGAAATTTCAGACCCTCGTGATCGAAATTACATAAATACAACAGATTCAATATCTAGCTCCTAGAAGGCAAGAAAAAACATGCATTCAAGCATCACTGTAGTAAGGACCACACATCAACAGTCAAGGGTAAGTCTCCTACAACAAGGTATGTATGATTAAGTGTTTACATTTTAATTTTGAGTATCATCTCTGACATATGTTTTTTCAGGACACCGTAAGTATATACAGGGTCTCAGTTATATCTCTGTCTCTATATGTCACTGTTAGTTTTGATACCACATTTCGGATGTCCTATTCTTGATACTACACATCTGATTTACACCAAGTCTGCTAAATCTATATGATGTTGTAAGTTCATGTTATTTGTTTTGTCATAGTTGATAGAATGGTCTATGTTGTTTTACTTAGAACTTGGTTCATCACAAGTCTAGGGTCTGTCATCAGTTTCTATTGTATATATCTTTAGGTTAGTTTTGGATACAGTCTTGCATAGAGTCCAGGCCTATATCAAGAGTGGGAGTCTTTTTTTGTTGCTGCAGCAGGTCAACAACAAAAGTGATAAGAACATTTCAGGTACGCATTGTAATTTTAATTTGTATTTATTCATTATTATGCACTTACATGTGTTTTACAGGCAGAGGTAAGTTGAAGGGTATTTTTTTTTTCCTTTTGAGATTGGATTTCGTTGGGTAAATTTGCATGCAAGTAGAAGAATATTCAAGGACAACATCAAGCGAGAATTCAAGAGATGAAGTATCAAATCAAAGGAAGCATTGCAGCGGAACATCCTTTAAAGACATGACAACCATTTGTATATTGTGAAGAAGTGTCAAGGCTAAGAGTCATCATTGTAAAGTTGTAAAAATGTCATTTGTAAAAGTGTCATCATTGTAAGAGTCATTATTATAAAAGAATCAATCTTCCTAGAGTCGAAAAGGCATTGTTGGGAGGTATAGGAGTATGTGTTGGGATGATGTCATGGTTGGGTTGCAAGTAATAGTGTGATTTGGTGTTCGGTCAAAATCATTGTAAATCATATTGTATCATGGATCATTGTCCCTAGTACGGGAATCCACACTCTTGTCTCATCTCAGTCATTATAGGGTGGTAGGGAGGTGCTAGGCAGGTGCATGAAGTCCCCTACAGGTTGGAGCCTGTGAACACTTCAGGGTGGTAGGTTGGTCTATAGAGTTGGGGCACCCATTCAGTTGATTACTGAAGAAACTAGGGCGTTGGGACGTCCTTTCAGTGGGAGCTAGAGAAGAATGCTTTTATAGAATTCTAGGAAGTTATTGCTTTCATTTTAGTTGGGGCTGAATATTAAAGAATTTATTAGAAAAGTGTTCGATGGTTTTTTACCCGGAAGAGGTTTTCCACCTAAAACTTTTGTGCCTACTGTGTTCTTTTATTTACTGTTATTATTGCATAAACATTAATAATAATTGGAGGTTAACCAATGCTTTGAAAAATTTAAAAGTACTAATTGCTAAGGAATACTGATTCCCCCCCCCCCCCCCCAGTATTTTCCAACAATTTCCACAACTCCAAGTCTCTCTTTGAAAGCTAAGAACTTGGCCTTTCCCAAAGGCTGTATGAGGATGTCAACAACCTGTTCATCCGTCCCCATGTGTTGAATCCTTATTGCTCCCAATTATACCATATCTCGGATAAAATGGTTCCTAATATCAATATGCATGGATTGGTCATGGAACACAAGATTCTATGAAAAGCGAATCCGACTTTGATTATCACAATAAATGGTGGTGGTATCCAACACAGGCTCAAATAGCTCACTGGAGAGCTTCCTCAACCAAATGACTTCACAACAAGCCATATTAGCTGCAATATATTTAGCTTCAACGATGCTTAGTGCAACAAACTTTTGTTTTCTTCTCATCCATGAGATGGAAGTGGATCCCAAAGAGAAACAACATCCAGACGTTCTTTTTATATCCACCACATTACTAGCCCAATCAACATTAGTATATCCATGTAATCTTAGATCCTCGACAATGTACCTCAGTCCATGGTTGATAGTACCAAAAATATATCTTAGAAGATTCTTTGCAGCTACCCAATGCATATGATGAAGCTCAACCATAAATTGATTCAATGTATTAACAAAAATGCACATGTCTGGTCGTGTGCTCACCAAGAACATCAATGCTCCCACAAGTTGTCTATATTCGATAGGATTTGCCAAAACCGAACCAACAACACTTCCACACAGCTTCTTGAAATTTAGTTCCATTGGTGTAGTCACAGACTTGCAGTCCACCATGTCACATCTTTTTAACAAATTCACAATATATTTTCCCTGAGAAAGGAAAATCTCACCAGGCTTTTGCCTAGCCTCCAAGCCTAGGAAGTAATGCATCAATCCTAAGTCCATCTCAAAGTTAGAAGTCAACTCTCTCTTACATTGATAAATGAGACGGTCTACACCAGTCAGAAATAGATCATCAACATATAAGAACAAAATAAACTTTGACACGGGAACTGATATGATTACATGTTTTATTGAGGTAGCAAAAAAATAAACCGATTTTGAAAAGTACTGATGCAAAATACATATATTTTTTTAGCAAGTTTTTGACACTTTATAATTTTTTATGTACATTATCTTTTAGAATGTTAGTGATTTGCAAGCTGATTTTAAAAAGTGTTGATTCTACCTCAGGCACTTTTTTAAAAGGCTTATTTTTTGACTTGAAATTTTCTAATGTATTAAATGTGAATAATTATTTTCTAAATTTAACAATTTTTTAAGTAGTCTTCTTCATATTTTTTTGTTTTTCTCTTAATTTTTTTTTTTGGTATTGAGGTCTTTATTTTTTTGCATAGTTTAAAAAAAAGGTTGATATTTTAAGGTTTCGATATTCTACATATTTATGTATTATTAATTAATATTTCATTGCACATCAAATAATTGTCTCTAAAAAAACAATAATTTTTAACAATTGACATAAAAATAAACATTTTAACACACATATAACAAAAAATTACACATTTTGAAAAAAATTTTGCTAGAAATGACATGTCAAGATCACAATTTTGTAGGAACAATTTAACAAAAAATGGTTAAGTAATAGTTTTTTTTTTATGAATTTTGATGTCAAAAAATAATAATAATCACAATGTTTTTTCAAAAAATAATGATTCACATAAAAATTAAATCAAAAATCACATAATACAAATATTGAACACATCACAACATTAACTAAATACTTATTCTTTTCATAAAATGTCAAAGTCAAAACATTATAAGTATAACTAATTAATAGCTACAAAAAATGAGCTTGATTTCTAAGCATAACTTAAATTTAATCAGTAGTATCACATAATCCAAAATCTTTATCTTATAGAGTTTCATCATTGTCTTCTTCCACAATATTATATGCTTCATTTGCTCATTTTTCTCTTCTGATGGATCTTTGATGTTTGCAAATCTCTCAATGTATGCCTTTTCAATCTTTCCATCTAATGGTGGTTGAGGTCCCTTTGCCTTTTTTGCCACACGTGATTCATTAAAATTCCCTTTCCTCAACCCAATTTCTTGTATTGCATCTAAAAGAAATTAAAGAGCATTAATTCTTTGTTAAATAATTTTTCATTGTACTTAGTCTTTTTCAATGGCAGTGCAATTTCTTCCTCTTTGTAGGCAACATGCTAGTGTCGTACCTAATTATCAAGCACAAAATAAATAATGAAGTAAATTAGTATAATCACATATAAATTAAGAAATAAGATATTGAAATTCAATTTTATGTAATAAAACTTACTTGAGCTTGAGAACAAATCCAGAACCCAATCTCTTTGATTTGAACATAAGTCTATAGGATATTTAATCAATGATTGTGGTTTTTTATAAATGTTAACTATCTCTCCTTTTTTTTTATCTTCATATGTTAGATTGTTTTACAACAATATCATAAACCAGTACTTGGTTATGACGCTTTCCATCTACCCGATTAAGAAGCATAGACTTATAGCTATTATCTTTTGTCCAACTTTCAACATGGATGAACTTACAATCACTTATAATTGGTCGATCTTCACAGTTAATAAGATTTGACTTTTTCTTGTAACATGAAATTAAAAAAAAAAAAAAGGTTCAATTAACTTGTACATAAAGGAATTTTTTAACATTAATCAAGCATACAATTTCAACATCTTACCATGTAAGTTGCATCCTTGAGTTTGCTTTCCCCTTGAAGCTTGTCAATAACATTGTCAATTGTGTGTCTGAATGAAAACTCACAAATCTCTATAATGGTGATGATGTGACGTCTACAAATACTGCAACCACTTTACTAAGATCTTGATAAGTATAAGGGTCACTATCACAGTCAATGTTTAAGATATTGAAACCATGGGGAATATCTGCAATAAGTAGGGAATAATCCATTTTACGTATGAATTTAATAATGCCTTCACAATCACCTTGTATTATTTGATATTGCATAGTGTCAAGCCCATTCCAAATGAAATGAGTAAGTGTTGGATCAAGTTCAACATTACTGAGACACTATTTTCTCAGTCTTTCGATCTTAATTTTGTCAATAAAGCCTCTGAAACTATATAATGCTCCATTTGCATCATTTTTTCATCTTTAATAAAATAAACAAATATATGTATATAAAATAAAAATAGTATGCAAATGAATAAAAAATAAATGTATAAATCAACATACAATTTTAAATGCAAAATAAAACTCTTTTAGTGTTGATGTAGAACTTGAACCTGGGTAGTTCCGTACAACATCATCCCAACTATCTTCATTCAACAATTTAACCATTTGTTATTGTATTTTCATGTAAACCTTGTGAATGAATAGATAAAGTTAAAAAAATTAATATAATGATACGTATAACAAATATACCAACAACAATATAATATATTCAAAAGAAAATTATAATATACAAATAAGTAAAAATAATTCAACAAACTTACTTTTGAAATTCCTCACACATTTCATCCAATGATAATTTCGCTGACTTCACACGAGATAATATTATTTTGACACGTTTTCCATCCTTCACGCCTTGCAATGCTCTCCAAGGTGTGATAGTCATATCTTCTGGAAGCTGCTTCATTTCAGGATTTGATTTACTACTGCTACATATAAATGGTTTAGACTTTTTGACCTTCTAGTCTTTAATTTCAATGCTCTCCCACATGCTAAAAATCTCATCAATCAATTCCCATATATTTCCAATTATAAATTCTAACTAGAAAATGTTATCAATACTTCTGAATATATCATAATGTACTTTGTCGCCTTTTGAATTGATTTTTTCCTCAATTTGATAGCCTATTTCCATACAACATTCCTTCCAAAATTCTAGACTAACCTTTGTCTTATCCCCACCACATTTTTATTCAGATTCATTATGCATAAATCTAACCCTTTGGATGAAATTCATAGACATCCTATACTCATTATCTGTATTTTGGTCTCATGCCAATAACTTTGATTTTGTATATGATAAACCAGCATAAATGATACATTTTATTGTTTCAAAGCATGGGTTATTGGGATATTCATCCATCAATTTCCTTTGAGCTTCTACATAATGGTTCCCCCCAAGCACATAATAATTGTATTCAAAACATTTTGACTTATCAAATGCTTCTTTGTTGGGAACTTGAATTGGATCAAAAAGAAGCACATAATCAACCACATGAGCATATGGATTGTACCTCATCAATGCCTTCAAGTTGTGAATATGCAGGTGGTGTGGCTTTCTAATTTGATATTTAAATTGTCCTTCACTTGATTATAGATTTGTCTGACATTAAGTTGAAATGTACGACCACCCTCAATTAAGTTTGTCTTTATCAAGTGATGTCGAGTGGTATTTTGTTTTGTTTTAATAATGCCATCCTCTAAATCAGTTCTTAGTGTAATGATTTCCCTGCTTTCTTTTGAATTTTCACTAGGATATTCGTTGTTGACCTTGATTATTTGAGAATTATCAACTTTTATTTTCTTCCTCCTCTATTCTTCTAGATAGGTAACATCCTCATCATCAACTAGAATAGAGACATTCTTGGGAATTTTTACTTTTGGTCTTTAATGGCTTTTCTCCTTTCTAACATCAGTTATAATCTCATCCTCAGTAATGGAAACATATTCTTCAGCTTCAGTCTCAACTTCCTCCTCTTCAAAAGTAATATGTCTAGCTTTTCTAGATTTATCCACTATAGGCATTCTTTACCGATCCCTTGGATATAGTTGTGTAGCATCATGAATTACTTTCTTTTTTTCTTGTTTTCCATATCTTCTTCTGACCTTGAGTAGGAACTGCTGACAACATTCATAATATCTTTCTCTATAAAATGAATTCCTCCTAACATAATTGAAAGATTTTCAATAAAATTTTGTCAAACAAAATATCGTATGTCAATAAAAACTAAGTTATAAAAGATATAATGATACAATTACAATAATGAAAAACAAATAAATATAAATAACAATACTTATGATATCTTGTGCAATCTCACTTATGATTTGTTTACACATCTTTGTAGATTCATCTGTCGTGTCATACATTGACAATGCAAACTGATATCTAATCTTGTCATGTGACTTGGACGGTTTGTAAGTACATAAACAACTTCAATATCCGGTATCAAATACATGTCTAGTACTTTTCGCAACACCTCATAACTTCCACTATCGTTAGGGATATCAACACACACACACACACACACATATATGCAGATGTTGTTCGTCTTCTCTATCTTTCACAAACCATATATGTTTTGTATGCTTCACTTCTTGTGATTTCTTCCAGTAAGAAATCAACTTCTTATCCTTTGAGGCACTTGATTGATTTGTAGTTATTAGCTCAGGTTTGGTTCGTTCAATAGTGTTTTTTAGGATCCACTTCTAGTTTTAGAAATCTTTGATCTAGAAAGATTCACATAAATCTTCCTTGATGCCATTTTCTTGCAAGAAATATACACATATATATAAATCAGTAAATTATAAAACACTAATAGCTTAAGTAAACAAACAAAATGAAACAAAATCCAAAAATGAAAAAAAAATCATAAACATGCACATCGACACCTATGACAAGTTGGATGTTAGGTTCATACAGGGAACAAAAAAAAAAATCCATTCCTTAGAAAAAATATATTTATTTTTCATTTGTCCCTGATCCCTTGGCAAGCCAAGGGTCAATTTTGAGAATCACCCCCTGCATGCCAAGGGTCAATTCTCAAAGTTGGCCCCCTGCCTACTAGGGGGCCACTGTGATTTAGTGTTGTGTTGTGCCTGTGCCTATGGTTGGGTGCACCCGATTGTGGGTATGCCCATCCGGGGCAAAAGGCCCTCTGGCCTACTAGGAGACCGATTTCCAGAATTGCCCCCTGGCCTACCTTGGGCGATTCTCAGAATCGGTCCTCATCCCTAGGTGAGTTGGGTTGTGGGGGTGGCGCCCGCCGATGACACCCATCCCCGTGGCCTAGCTCGCCTAGGGTGAGGCCGATTCTAAGAATCGACCTCACCCCTGGGCAGGCTGGGCCACAATGATGGGTACTCCTAGCAAGCGCGCCCAGCCGTGGGCGTACCTACCCAAGGCAAAGCGGTCCCTCGGTAGGCTAGGGGGCCTATTCCGAGAACCCGCCTGATGCAGGAGCATCGGACCTGGCCAACAATGTGGAAGACTGTCCACATGTTGTGGCCTGACAGGGTAAAATTTGTTACTATGTGTTAAAATCCAGGAGGTCGACTTCGTGAATAATTAGTTATTATTGTAATAGGCGTGTCTATCTTATTGTTAAGATTTGTTATAACAGTATGGGTGAGCGCTACTAGATAGGAGTTTTTTTGTTAGAATTCTAAAATTAGAATATTCTATATCGATGAGTAGGTAGACAGCGAAATAAAAACGAAGAGATTTCTCTTCGGAAGGGAAGAGAGAGTTTTTTTGTGTGAGGTTTGCAGAGCGAGAGCTCAGATAAATAAAGGAAAAGATTTTCGTGTATAACACTGGCCTGTTGTGACAAAGAAACCGATTTCTATTTGTTGATTTTATCTGACTGTGCTTTATATATAATTTAGTTTTGAATCTGTGTCGATTTGTGTGTAGTATTCTGTTAGTTGTGTGAGTGGTTTGAGTGTGACTTCGACGAGGAGATTATAATCGAGTAAAATAATTTACAGATGTTGAGTTCATCCACCGTATTTCGGTTACCTACCCGTTGAACACCAGAAATTTGCAACACGGATCCCTGAAATCATGCATTTGAGCTTGATATGGAGGGTCAGTTGTAATAATTGAAGGCTTGGCGCACTGAAATACTCCGTCAGTTAATACGATGGAGGATATAAATGCCAGATTTTTGAACGCCTGAAATCTGGTGATTCGTTAACCTGTGCTAACCACCGATTTTAACAATTGCAGTTGTGTTGGATCGGATTCTCGGGCAATCCTCTTCCCAAACGCGCAATATCCAATCACTGATAATCATTACGGTGGAGGACCAGCATCTTTTTAGTTTTTGTTTGTTGTTCATTTAGAGCTAATAATCGGATGACCTGCGTAATAAAGAAATGATGAACCGATGTGGTTTTTCCTTTTGTTTTTGGTTGTGATCTCAAGATGCGTGGGCAGAGCCTGTGATGGGATGTGTAATGTAAGATTTTTATCATTGGCTACATTGAAATAATGAATAAAAACGTTGTTGTTTTTTATGTTCGAATGGATGGGTAGTGTTTTTCCCTTTGCCTTGGTTTGAAAAGAATGCTTACAAAGTTAGTTTTGTCAGAGAATGAACTCAAGGACGAAGGATCAGTGTTGATCTACAGAGCACTTGAAGAAGGTCACGAGCATCTGAAGGAACTTGATTTGAGTTCAAATTCTATCAGTGGAGTAGTGGCGAAGGTTGCAGCTGAGTTAGTTGTCAATAAGCCTGACTTCGATCTATTGAATATTGATGGAAATTGCATTTCGGAAGAAGGGATTGATGATGTCAAAGATGTCCTGAGAAGAGGTGACAAGGGTGTTACCGTGCTTGGGTCTCTGGAAGATAATGATGCAGAGGGCGAAGGTAATGACTATGAGGACGAGGATAATGATGGAAATGAGAGCAGTGATAGTCTGGCGATTTCAAGTTAAAGAAGATCGCTCTATCTTTACGGAAGTCTGTTGTTTAAAATAAGATCAGAGTTTTCTATGTTGGTAGATCGACCTTTTAAATTTGAAGCAGATTGATATGTATGCAAACTAAGATCTGTTGCTTGCAGATTGAATTAAAGAGTTTCAGGTACATCACCGCCCCCTAGCCTACAAGCGGGGTGCTCTACCGCGAATAGGCATGCCCACAAATGGGAAGCCCATGACCGGGCCCACCACGCCCAATGTTGACATAGTGGCCTCTTGCCTACTAGGGGGCTATAGGGTAAGCCTAGCTCATGTCAATTTTTAATTTCTAAAAGAAATCTAAATTTCATCAATAAAAAGTTAAATATAATTTTACTAGAATGTTTTTTTTGTCTAGTATTTTACATGAAGATAACAACCCAACTGACACATAACTACTAGTAAACCTATGGGAGCTTAATACCTGCACTCAGCAAAAGAGAAGCAAACCTTTCAAATGTGATAATCTTCTGTTGAATGTGTTGTCGATAACAATGTAGCTGCTCCACAAAATCGCTCCAAGTCTTTTAACGAACCTCGAAAAGCCTTGATGTGATGTGAGGAATAGTGATAATGAAATTTATGACATAGTGGAATTTACATAATTGTTTTACCGCATGGTGAATGTGCTATTGATTATTTTTTATAAAAACTTAATATATAAATCATGTTATGGTGATATAGTACTTTATCATATATCGAAAATTATGGAATTTTTTTACTGTATGGTGAATGTGGTATTAATTTTTTTATTATAAAAAACTTAACATATAAATCGTGTTATGGTGATATAGTAATTTATTTTAAATGTGAGATAGAAGATATAATAAAAATTTTAAAAAATATTCAATTGTCTAGTAAATGCTATATAGTTTTAAGTAAAATATTTAGTTTAAAATTTTAATTTAAAGATTTAGTTTAAAAGATTAATTTCATAAGAAACTTTTAGTTAAAAGTTTTCAATAAATTGTAGAAGAAAATTTTGGAGGGAAACACACAAAATGATCTTTTTGGAGGGAAAATTTTTGGCGAAAATTTTAGAGGGAAACTTTGGAGGGAAATTTTCATTCTTTAAGCTATATATTATCATTAGGATGGAGTGCAATTGTATCATTCAACCTCTTCTGTTTGAAAGTCATGGATTCTTTTGATAGTGAAGTTTCACTTTGTGAAGCATCAACATCTTCGTCACATAACAAATCTATTAATTTTGATGAATATAATGGAAATTATTTCACTATGAATAGAGAGTCAAATCTTTCACTTAGTCTTAATCCTAAGGACTATGAGAGCAACACTCATGAAGGGAAAGATGGATAATTTCAAATAAATAAAGACTCAAGGTTTCCACTTAGTCCTAATCCTATGGACTATGAGAGCAGCAGTGATGAAGAGCATGATGAAGAATTTCAAATAAATAAAGAGTCACGGTTTCCACTTATTCCTAATCCTATGGACTATGAAAGCAACAATGATGAAGAGCATGATGAAGAATTTCAAATAAATATAGAGTCACAGTTTCCACTTCGTCCTAATCCTATGGACTATGAGAGCAGCAGTGATGAAGGCCAAGATGAAGAATTTCCAATACATCGAGAGTCATAGTTTCCACTTATTCCTAATCCTATGGACTATGAGAGAAGCAATGATGAAGGTCGGGATGAAGAATTTCCAATAAATCGAGAGTCATAATTTCCACTTAGTCCTAATCCTATGGACTATGAGAGCAACAGTGATGAAGGTCAGGATGAATAATTTCGAATAAATTGAGAATCACAATTTCCACTTAGTCATAATCTTATGGACTATGAGAGCAACAATGATGAAGGCCAGGATGAATAATTTCCAATAAATTGAGAGTCACATTTTCCACTTAATCCTAATCCTAAGGACTATGAAAGTAGTAATGACAAAGGGCGGGGTGATGAATTTCCAGTAAATAGAGAGTCACATTTTCCACCTAGTCTTAATTCTGAGGACTATGAAAGCAGCGATGATGAAGGGCAGGATGAAGCACTTAGTCCTAATTCTAAGGACTATGAGAGAAACAGTGAAAAAGGGCAAGATGAAGAATTTCTGGTAAATAAAGAGTCACATTTTCCATGTATTCCAAATCCTATGGACTATAAGAACAACACTGACAATGCACATGATGAAGAATGTCCAATAAACATTGAGTCAAATTTTCCATTTAATATTAATTCTAAGGACTATGAGGGTAGCATTGATAAAGGGAAAGATGAAGAATATCCTCCAAGTCAACATTTGAAAAGAACATATGATCATAGTGAGGATAATATTCCTCCTAAAGATGATGAAATGCTTATACAGATGGTGATTCAATGATGGAGACGTTGCAAGAAAATATTGTATCAAGGAGTAGAAGCAAACATTTTCGTATCAATCCAAAATGTTCTAGTTATACAAGGGGTAAAGCAGAATATCTGATGAGAAGAAGTTCTATCAGGGTTGTCATTTTAAGTGAATGTTGTCAAAAGGATTTCTTGAAACATATGGATTTCAATTTTGTTTTGGACAAAAGGAAGAGATATTTGCGAATGAATAAAAGCATGCGAAAATTCATATTCATTGGGGTGCATGAAATCTACATTGTCAAGTTATGATTATCATATTGGGTCTTTATTTATCTATAGAAAGGTTTTTAAAATGTTTAATTCAATGGATAATTTTCATCTATCAATAATCCAAGAAAATTTGGAAAATGATCCCACATTTTATTCAGAAGTATGTCATAAACTACAGTTTGAGCCATTATCAAACACAGCAATGTCATGGATGAAAGAATTCTTTTCAAAGCATGGAGAGTGTATGCCAAATAGAGAGGCAATTTCTCAAGACAAGAAATCTACAACTTATACAAAGAATATGCAGAAGGTATTGAAGGAAATGGTCAATTTATTACATATCAATATTTTGTGAAGATATAGAATAAAGAATTCAACGATGTTTGTATTCATCAAAAGTCAAGGATGGGGGTTTGTAGTACCTGTGATTCTCTTAAATATAAAATGGATAAATGTGAAGGGGCAGAAAGAGGTAACCATTCAACTATGAAAACTTATTTATTAATGACTTTATTTTATGTTGTGTAAATTCCATTGTCAAAGCGCTTCAAGAGCATCATGAACAACAAACAAGTGAAAGGAAAAAGTTGTACAAGCATAGAAAGAAGTGTTATGATAATCCAAATAGATATTTGGGTTTGATAATTGATGGTATGGTCCAAAAGAAGACACTTCTACCACATTTTTTTCGCACACCCAAAAATTTACAGAAAGAAAATTTTATTGAGTATCACTTGGTCGGTTGTATGCTCTTCAATGAGAAAATGTTTCCAAGGGTTCACAACTCCGAATATTCATAATGATGCAAATATGACAATAACCATAATTCATGACGTGCTTTCTCATTGGTCTGGTAATCTTCCTAAATTTTTGTATCTACAATTAGACAACACTTGTCGTGAAAACAAAAATCAGATTGTTTTTGGATATCTAAACATGCTTGTTGAATTGATAATTTTTTAGAAGGTAAATTTTGGTTTCCTTCTTGTTGGGCACACTCATGACTATAGTGATCAGATGTTTAGTTGAGTTTCAGTCACATCGAGGAGGAAGGATGTTGTGAGCTTGCCATCATTAATTAAATGTATTAAGAAATCGTACATGCTAGAGCCTATTTTTGATGTGTTAGAAGAAAATGTTGACATGCGAAGGTTTTTTTGGGGATCACATGGTGAGGAGAAATGCATTGAACAACTTAATGAAATTAGCTTCCAAAATCAATTTCGTATAAAAAAAATTGAAGGGAAAACACTAATATGAGGCAAGAAGTATTCAACTACTGCAGAATGGGCGTCGTCATTAGGTTTGGCATTTTAGAAATTCATTCCAGATCATCCAATATTTGTGTCAAATATATTTTTATTACAATAAGTTGCTGAAGTTCATAATGCACGTAGGCAGAATAGAGATATACATTATCCTGATTGCCTGGAAGAAATTAAAAAATGTATTAGATATACATATGAGTACTTTGATATTGTTGATTCAGTTTAGTGGGAGTCTTTTTTAAATAATCAAAGTGATATAATTTCAAGAACAACAAATGAAGATATACCTTTGAAAACTCCATTTGTGTTGCCACAAAATGTGTCAAATGAACATGAGGAAAGAAACAGTGTCGAACAACAACAATCTCAAGGTATTATTAATTCTTAATAGGTAGAGGAAAGAGAAATGTATATTGGTTCCAAAAGATCTCATGCACAATGTGAAGCCATGGAATACCTTTACAGGGGTTCAGTACAAGATATTAAAGAGGGTTACATGATCACAGTGCTAGCAGATAGAGATGTCAATGCCTATCTATTCTGGGTTGCTAAGGTTATAAAGGTCGTTACAAAAAATGAAGATGTTGCAGGTGTTGAAGTACATTGGTATGTCACAAATACACACCCACTCAATGGTGTGTACAAGCAAGAGATGGTAGTTGATAAAAAAATTGGCAAAACGATAAACAGAAAGGTACAAATATAAATCATCACCGCACAGACCTCTTAAAATTGGAGGATGTTGACATACTTGTTTATGACTTCAATTTAAAAAAGAGAGGAACTCTTCGCTTCAAGATGATAGATATTCTGAAGAGGTTGTTACCAGAAGAAACAACGTTGAGATGGGAGTCTATTGAACCCAGTTGTATATCTAGAAAAAAAAATTAACCTGAAATGGTATGCATGCATGTGGACTCAGATGGGGCACTAGTTGATGAAAGAGAATAATATGGAACATCTTCATCTACATCGAGTCATTCATATGAAAATGTGAATTCTGATGGTGCGCAAGAAAATATGAGTGCTTTTGAATAATTGTGTAAGACAATTTATATAACTGATGTTTGCATTGTATCTTGAAATAAAATATAAATAAATAAAGAAATAATAATCTAAAAAATATATATATATATAGTATATATATATATATATATATATATATATATATATATATATATATATATATTTCCATATGATGTTAAATGAAGTTATGATTCATTTTTATGTTGTTGGATTATATTGTCTTAATTGTGATGGTTTTTTTGTTATATGTTAGCAATACTTAGAGATATACCTATGTTTCATTCAATCTACAAGTATTAACATTTTGATTAATTTAGTCATGTAATTTTTTCATAATGTCATGGTTTAATGTGTTGAAACATATAGAGTTTTTTTAATTTATGGTTGAAAATTTTTCCAATTTTTATTTTTTATTTTTATTTATTTTTATCTTTAATGTTATGGTTGAAAACAATTAGAATTTTAGCGATCTTTAGTGTCAGGTATTATATGCTTAACAACATGGATGAAACATTATGGAATTTTAATGTGTTTCGGATCCCATTATTTTATCTTTATCGTCATTACTAAAAAATGTTGAAACTATACCTTAGAAAAAAATTTGTTATTCTACCAAAAACATTAGTGTGTTGTTTTCATTTATTTTGCACAAAAAATTGGTTTTACTGCCATTTTTTAAATATGTTGAAAATTAACCCTAAAAAAGACATTGTTCTAGAATACACACTTTTCGTTTTTAGAACTATCTTTCATGTTTTTTAGGGTTTTTTGGCTAGAGTTCCCGTTTTGAGTTTATAGTTCCCATTTCAAAGTTTATGTTGTTTAAGACCAAAATAAATGGCATGTCCTTTTCAACCTTGAAGTATAAGTTTGGATCAACATAGCTCCTTGTAAATCCCAACTTCATGAGATATATATCAATCCTCTCATACCAAGCCTTAGGGGCTTGCTTTAACCCATATAGGTCTTTCTTCAACATGCATACATGAGTTTTTCTATCATGCTCTTAAAACCCCTAAGGTTGTTCCAAGTATACTTCTTCCTTAAGCGAGCCATGTAATAATGCGATCTTGACATCCATTTGATGAAAGCTTCATCCTTGATTTGCAACAAGAGCAACTATGGATCGTATAGTAGTGTATCAGACAACTGGAGCAAAAATATCATCATAGTCAATTCCTTCATTTTGTGAGAAGCACAGGCCACGAAACTTGCCTTATATTTCTTAACACTTCCATAAACTCCATTTTTAATCTTGTAGATCCATTTCAAAGTGACTATAGACTTGTCCTTGGGTCTAGGAACCACTTCCCAGACATTTCTTTTCATGATTGACTCATATTCTTCAGCTACATCTTTCCATACCCAGTGCTTCACATCTTCTTTGAAAGTGCAAGGATTAGTTTAAATGATAGTACTCATGGAAACCAATTATCCTTGATACTTGGTAGGCTTCTTACTTTCTTGACAAGTTCCTCTTGGGGCAACATGATTTTCTGCATGTTGAAGTGTATCTCGAAGCTATAGTGGTCTTTTATTTGAGATAGAGGGATCACAAGGAGGTGGATCAAGTGGATCCATTAGGCCATCAACATCGAGCATAGGTTCATCCGTCAAAGGTTCTTCTTGACTTTTAGTAACATCATCATCCTTCCTTGTGATGGGGAGATCCCTTGCTTTTTCGAGGGCAAATTTTTAATCAAAGGTAACATCTCTACTTACTACTACATTTCTCTGACCAAGTATATATATTCGATATGCCTTTGTATCTTCACTATATCCAACAAATACACCTTTCTTCCTAGAGGCTTTCAACTTGTACCTTTTATCTTGGGTACATGAAAATATATATGACAACCAAAGATTCCAAAGTGTGCAACATCAGATTTTCTTACCATGAAGATTTCTTCGGGTGTCTTAAAATCCAAGCTTTAATGAGGACTCCTATTTTAAACGTACACAACAATGTTCACAACTTCTCCAAATAAAAACTTCAGTAGGCCTTGATCATAAATCATGGCATGACTGGCTTCCTTAATTGTACGATTATTTCTCTCTACAACTCCATTTTGTTATGGATTGTATGGAATGGTGAGCTCCCTCTTAATACCTACCTCTTTACGAAAGTCATTGAATTCATTAGATTCACATTCGGTTCCATTATCGGTTCTCTATGTCTTCATCTTCTTTTATGTATGATTCTTCACCAATGCTTTGAAAGAGAGAAACCATATAAATACTTCATCCTTCTTCTTCAATAAATAAATCCAAGTTTTGTAAGATAATTCATCCACATATATCACATAGTATAAGTATCCTCCCAATGAAGTCACAAACAAAGGACTAGTCATGTTAGAATAGATCAATTGAATAATATCAATTGCCTTGCTCTCACTAGAAGGGAATGGTCCCTTTGTATTTTTTCCTGCTACACAACCTTAACAAAATCCTTCATGATTCATATGAAATTCAAGCATCCCTGTGACCATCTTCCTTACACTCAGTAAGGCCTTATAATGTAAATGAGTAAATCTTCGATGTCATAGCTCACATTGAATAGAGGTGTCATTTTCCAAAGCTCCCAAAGGACTTCCACCAACTTGATAAAGACCATCAACCCTAAACCCAAGAGTAAAAGCATCACTAAATTTCTTATTCCATACATGCCTTTCCATCAATGAAAGCTACCTTGAAGCCTTTTTCCTCCATTGCATAAATAAATACAAAATTATTTTTCAAATCATGCACACACAAAACATCTTAAAGATGTATGGTTTGACCATAGTTCAAGTGAAGAGTAATAATTCTTATTCCTTTCATGGGTTAGGTGGCATTATCTCCAAGAAGAATATTTAGATTAGTCTTTCTCTCAACTAAATTTGAGAGAACCTCCTTATATCAAGTGAAATATCTTGAGCCTCCATTATCAATTAACCACTAATCCAAGGTGTTAGGAGGAGAGGCAGTAGATAAAGAAAAAATCAGATAATACTCATCTTGTTTTTCAACAACATTATTTTCATCATAGCTAGCATTTCTTGTCCTCTTGGGAGGTCGATTATTTCCTTCTCGAGAAACAAGAGAATTCTATTTTCCCTTGTAGTTAGACTTATTGTTTCTTTGATTGTTGTTGTTGTCCCTTGGAGCATTCTTCTTGTGAGGACATTCTCTAGCATAGTGACCAAAATTGTTGCAATTGAAGCATGTTCCTTTGCCTTTTCCTTTCAATCCCTTCTTAGATCTAAAACCCTACCTTCTTGAATTTGATGGACCAAAATCATTTCTCCTTTTAGCATGTACAGAGAAAGCAGTAGTTTCACTTCCATTAACATAATTATCTCTCTCCATAATTCGTATTTCCTCTTGAGTGCATCTAGAAAATATCTCATCAAAACTAGGTATCCTATCGTTGTTGAAAATTGTGGTGACAAATGTTTCTCATGGCCCTATAAGACCTCCAAATGAAATAAGGGTGAGTTCCCTGTCAGTAGTATCTTCTCCAATAGATAGAAAATCATTCTTTACTTGAGTTATTCTCATGAAATATGCTTGTATAGACTCCCCTTTGTCCATTTTGATATCCTTCAACTTGTTCTCAAGAAGGAGTATTTGATTTTCATTGTTGAATTTGAACATCTCTATCAACTTATCATACATTTCCTTGGAAGTTCCCAGATCAGAAATATAAGAGATTAAGTTCTTTTGAATGGAGTCAACTAAGATTTTCTTAACTTTGACCATTCCTTTTCTATACTTAGTTATCACAGCAGTAGGTACATTTGAAGGAGGCTCCATCACTTGCCCTTGCACATAATCCAACACTTAATGTTCCTCCAAGGTCAAAACAAGAGTCATCTTCCAGGCATGATAATCTGATTTGTCATTGAGCTTATCCATTGTCTTGAAATAAGAGTGAGAAGCCATGGAAACTTCTTCCAATAGTCATGTTCAACAAGAACAAGTATTCCTATAATGATTGCTTACTTCTTTCTTGGGCTTTATCTTCACCATGGCTCTGATACCATGTTAAATTTTATGGTATGTTCTATGCTTGCAACAATTACTTAAATGTTTTATTATCCCAATAACAAATTTACTTTAGATTCCAATATCAATCACATTAAAAATTCAGTAACTTTCACTTTAGATCATCATTGAGAGTAATTAACAGAACATCAACAATAAGTACAAGAATATATGAGATGATTAATGAATTATGTGAAATGAAGAGTTTCAAGAGAATTTTATACTCAAGATACCTAATAGACATGTCTCTTTGTAAATTGAATTCTAGTAAGTTTGCACATTTGCATTTTTACTCATATTTGTTAAAGTCTTGAAGAACTGGTAAATAACGGTGGGCCATGATACAACTACTTGTGCCCCATAGCCACTTTGGAGCACCACATGATGTTTTTCTTAGAGATCAAGGGGCTAACCCATTGTCTATCATTCATGGAGCCCTCACTCACATTATGGCACCTTGAGGACTCAGAGAGGCCCTTCAACAACCCTTCTACACCATGATTTTGTTATTTTGGCTCACTTTTGGATGGCTTATTCATTACTTTTATGAGCTACCTGGTGGGCTTGTCACCAAGGACATGTTATTTTCACATTATTTTATGATTGTAGGGGGATATTACACTAATTCAAATTATGTAGAGGATCATATAAATTTAGATCTCTCTCATTTGTTAGAGCATCATCATCACTTGGATTCCTTCTCTTGTACGAACTTCACACTTCTTGAATGTTTATTGGTGATCTATTGATGCATTTCGATATATTTGGGAGTTGAAATTTTCATTCTATCTTGGAGCTACTTCTTGTCTTTTGGTTGGATATATCTCGTCATATTGTAAGTGCTATATTTTGTTGAAAAATCTATCTTGAATGATGTATAATGTGTGGAATTGTTGCAACTAACTAATGTTTCTTATGCCCTAGTTTTATTGAATATCACTGTAAAAGGCCATTTGATTGGAAATTGCACATGTTACTCATTGTATCATAAGTAGATGAATGTTCCTAGTGGATTAGAATTGAACTCCTTCCATGAAAATCCATAGTGCTTGGGTGGGTAAATGTTAAAGAGCAGTTAATAGGGCATCACCTTTTAACCTCCTTGAAGATGATTTTGGCAAAATTTCAAATCATCATAGACTCCATAGCCCAAGGATTAGGCATTGATCCAAGTAAAACTGGTGGTCACCTTCTCCTTATCTCTCTTTCTCTCCCTTCCTCAAATTTCACCCCCTTTCCTAGACAACCAACTAGGGCTACGCACGAATTGCATTAGAGAAGCGATCTTTCAAATCCATTTGGAGAGGTATCTATGTTGTTGTCCCCTCTAATGACTATCCAAGTTTGGGAAATCAATTGGCTTGCAAGAAAACTCAAGCCCTAGTTGCATCTTTGGAAGCTCATATTCAACATTTAGGTTTGGTGGTCTTCTTGAGGGTCATTTGCACATAGTATTTGAAGGAATAAATCATCCAAGACCCTTTCCCTATCCTATCTTGACCTAGTGAGCACATTGGAGGAGCTCCTCCCATGATTACCCATAAACCATAGGTCTTGTTTAGGTCTTTCTAGGTCTCTCTCTAATAAAACAAAATTCTTCTTCTAAGTGATAGATCATTTTGTAAAGCTTCTAGAGAGGTCCTATATCACATTGGAAGTCTTGACCTTGGATATACCTATCATCATTAAGCATCTCTCAACATTAGGTCTAGATATTCCTCCTAGGTCTTTCTTGGAGATCCTTTAGCTTCTCTTGAATCATTGAGCATTTGTTAAGTCTCTCCCTGAATGGGCCTTGGGATTCACTTCACACCTTGTCATTGATCCTATCATTACAAGTGATTTCCTCCATATAGAGACTCCTCCCATAAGTGAGAGTCCGTAAAGAGAAGGGAAAACTAATTGAGGTGACAGTGGGTATTTGTCCCATTGTTGTCATTTGGTCTAGTAATTGTCCCTTAGATGCCCCTCCCAGGACCCTTGCTAGATTGTGCGGCAATAATGTCTTTACATTATTGAAATGTGTTTAACATATCATAATAGTCAATAAATTATTAGACCAACAAACCATATCTTTGATGTTGGTATTGAAGGTATATTATAAATTTCAAGTTGAATCCCGGAGTTATATTATAAATTTCTAGTTTGGACATGAGATATTGCTATAATTCTTAAGGTTGCGCTTGTTGGAAAGTTTCATAAGCTTTTGATAAAAATATTAATGAGACATTGTTTAGATAATTCAAACAATTCAACATTGCTATTTTGAACAAGAGGAATTGTTATAGCTTTTGAAGTTGCAACTATTGGAAAATTCACAAGCTTCCAATAAAATAGTTTCATGATAGATTTTATTAGAGTTGATGTTTAATTTATTCACAAAATATAACTAAAATAGAACATCTTTTATTGTTCTAAAAAATCAGTAGCTTTAACTGTAAATTTCTATAGTCAACACAGTAGCATTTTAAATTTTTAGGAAATGAGCCCAACTAACGTAGATAAATAACATAAAATTGAAGAGAGTGATATAGATATTGGCAATAATAGTTAAGAATGTATTAAATGAAAATATCCCAAACATTCAAGTAGAGTACAAGATATTTGATGGAGATTGAGACACCAATGATTAGAAATATGGATGTAGAAAATATACTTTATCTTCTAAGTTCAATATGCATAATCATCTAATGCACGAATACTAATAAGTTGTACAAAGATCCAAATAAAATTGATATGTGCACATGACCAAAGTAAAATCAAAAGAGATACAAGAGAGTAAGAGAAATATTATTTTCAAGTATACATAGAATCGACCTTTTTCATTGTCTTATACAAGAGTACACGACTATAGATTTATGCTACAAAGTGGTGCCACTATCCAAAAATGTATGTGTGCAAGAAGGGTGTTACTACACATTTCTTAACATCTAAATTGCTTAAAGTTGCACAAATATGTTACATGGAAATACTTATCTAGTTAATCAATCACAATTGAAAGATAAGTTATCAAGTCCCTGAACACTAGAATATGATCAATCATCTTGTTTAATGAAACCCCTGAAATTTTTCAAGTAGCCTTACACAAGGCCATGAGAATTCTAATGGAAGATCTTACACCAAATGTCCACCCAGGTGGTATGGATCAATCACTCAATGTAGTGATCCCTGTTGAGAAATCTAGGGCATCAAAGTTAAGTGATTTCTCTTCTATTAGTAATTGCTTGTGAATGATTTTTACTTCTTAGATTAGGATCTTCTTTTACTTATGTTATTATAG
The DNA here is from genome assembly GCA_000404065.3 of Pinus taeda. Classification (NCBI taxonomy): domain Eukaryota; kingdom Viridiplantae; phylum Streptophyta; class Pinopsida; order Pinales; family Pinaceae; genus Pinus; species Pinus taeda. The sequence goes on from APFE030241166.1 coordinate 37,490, forward strand.
TGTTATTCTTCATCAAACAATTACCATTGCAAAAACCATAAAGAGACCAGAGACAAAATGTAGGCTATTAGCTAGGGCCAAAACCTCTCCCACCTGAGAAGAAAACCCGAACAAATTCTTCTTCTTATAGAGTCTTCAATTGATGAATACCAAGACCAAGACCCTTGACCTATTTTCCTCTCCAAGACCAAGACACAGGATCCTTTCACTGTTTCTCTTTCGTGCCCAAGTCAACACTTGGTCCAACTGCTTGCCTTCCTTTGTACTTCAGCTATACTTCAGATTTTTGGCTTCATTTAGACTTGCAACTTCTCAGCTTCCTTCAGAAACCCAAGCACATGTGAAGAATCAACTTTGGGACCGTGAGTCCTTTTCCTTTAGGAGGAGACTGCTTACTTGACAACTCAGTTTGATATCTTCTTTGATCTTCACCCAAAATATTCTCTTATTGTGACTGTAATACTTCAACCTTCTTCTTGCAATAGACAAGAAATGAAGGGTCCTTCATACATGACATAGACTCAAATTGACTTTTATGACTAGATGACAAATCCTAAAGGCCCACAATGGGAGCCATCAATAAAAATAAAATTCCTTTCTCATGAAACCCATGAGACAAGCATTGCAAAAATATTTTTATTTTTATTCTTTACATCAATTACATAAAATCACAATTACACATTACACATTTCATTATGAAGACCGAACCTAGTTACACTTTTCAACATTCCCTCCTAACTAGGGAGGTATTCATAGTGGTACTTGGTCATTATCAATCTGAAGAATTCTCATAAGAAGAGTCAGATTGGTAACCCATATGTATAGCATCATACTAAACATCATTTCCACATAGAAAGGCCTTGACTAACATCTCTATCTCTCCACAAGATCATAGCACAATGCTAGCGAGACCAGTGATGTATAGACACCCTCATCATTGTCTCTCTCGGAACATACTCCACCCAGTTTCTCAAAGTATGTTCCACCAGGACTACTCTTATCTTGGATTCCCAGTCCTCAAAGAATATCGGTCCTCTACGACTATTCTTGTCTTGGATGCCCTAACACATCCTTAAAGAGCATTGGATGCCAGATGTTTACCCAATCCTCCATTTTGTCTTCCCAAGTGAAGACAAGAATGATGTGTCCATCTCTCCCTCTTAAGTAGGGAGGAAATATTTATTCCAATAAAGGAATGTACTCACTCCTATGGAAGGGATGTACCTAAGCTCCCTCTTGGCTTAGGAATTTTTCTTTCAAGTTTCTACCACGCAAAAAACTTGTTTCCAAACTCCATATTAATTAGGGACCTACGATAGCTCCTCAGGTGTAGATGATGGGACAACCAACTGCTCAAAGAACTCCTCCTCACGATGTCATGCAATTCTTTGCATTATTCAAGAGTCTTCATGTTTGGGACTTCTACATAGGATGTATACCATCCATCACTTTCATCATTGAGCCATGTCATCATTGCTCTCATTGGAAAGTGAATCATCAGTCCATATCTAGCCTTCATGCCATGTTTCCTTAAGGATCTTTCATCCTACTACATGGTCATCATTGCTAGAAGACATGCATAGCTCCTCCCTAGGCAGCCATGCATAAGCCCATCCAGATATCATTCAAACATAGGAAATAGACACTAAATCAAAATTACCTTTGTGATGGTATCTCATCATGACATCTTCTAGTTTGCATCAACATCCTTCACCTTGACACATCTTCAAAAGATATTCATTGTCAAGGGTCTTTATCTTTCTCATACTTCCATCAGTTTTTATATCTTTTCTAGAGATATCATAGTCAAATCGTTCAGTCCTTAGATGTTGATTGCCTTCATAGTTGTACATTCCACAAACTCTTCCTTTCTTTCTTCACACATTTTCTTCCAAGAACTATCGATCAACCTTCAAATCGACCACCTCATATTTCGGATAAGGACGCATTCTGTTGACTTCATCTAATCAATGTGTGACCCATACCTTCCTGCATCCTTTCACTGGAGGAGATCCTCTTTTCTTGATCATGCTCTCGAAGTAGAGCATTCATCCATGTTGCCAACAACCAAATGACATGACTCCAAATTATCAAATAAAAGCATACATACCTCATTATTCTTTATGTCATCCAAACTTCCTTCAACAACTTCCTTGATTGAAAAGGGCTTCAATCCCATGATCTGCTTTGCCTCTAATGTCATCATACCATCATCCCATGAATTCCACAAGTTTGGAATTCTTGATGAAACACTTGCTTCCTCTCTTAATTGGTGAACCTTTTGCTGAAGATTCCATCAAAGAATCTTGAGGATCTAGAGTATCCTGATATAACATATGTTTCCCTTTTAGCTGATGTATGATGAGCTCTCTACTAGATGACTTCATTTTTCTTCTTTTCCCATAAGTATTATTTATGCTTCTAATGAGGTTACCAAGAGTTATATCCTTTCATGGATCTAATTCGGCTACCATTCATGCTTCCCTATGATGATGTCATGAGCTCTTTACTTTCAATTCTTCTATGATGCCATGATGCATCCTATCATGCTCCTACTTTACAACATCGAAACTTAGAATCAGAAACTAGAAAAGAACTAGGTGAGGAAGACTATCTCAATAGTGGAGATCTATTACTTCCTCCTTCTTGGACTTCTTTTCAACTTCCTCCACTTCCTCAGTGATGCAGGCTTCTTATTTTCCTCCTTTGTTATTGTCCTTCATGAGCTTAGAACAATATCTCCTATAGTGCCCATATTATTGATACCCATAACATTGTATTTTAGCCATGTTCTTCTTTTCCTGAGGATGAAACTTTCCAAATTTTCCCTTTCTTTTTATCATTGGAGCATATGCCTGATTCTGCTCATTTGATCCCACATCAGATTTTACCTTTAGCCTGGATTCTTCAACCTTGCATAGTGACCATAGACCCTGAAATGAGTTAGCTTCTTTCTTCCCATAAATACTTGAAGTAAAGTTACCCCACTCCTCCAATAGTGTATTTAGTACAACTGCAGTCATTTCTCTATCAGAGATGACTTCTCCCAGATCTTGAAGTTGTTGATTTAGGGTAGAATCAGATTTGATCTAGCCACGAAATTTGGTGGAGAGGTTGGGGCACATGAGATCTCCAATACCCAGAAAGGGTTTGGGCAAATTCTAAACTAACCGAGAGATATTAAAATAATTAATATTTTAATGGAGTCCCTAAATCTAAACTTGGGGAAATAAAATATTAATGAGTATTAATATGAATTTGTGTTAGAATGGTCCAAAGGACATGGATCAAGCCAGATCTAATATTAGTCATTGATTAGGGACTTAATCTCGGTCATTGACATGTCAATAGGAAAAGTATAAGAGGAGGTTTGAGGGTCAGTTGGAGAACACAGCAGAGTGATCAGCGATTCTATTCTCTAGAGCAGGGTTTGCTAAGAGAGATAGAATCAATGGACGGAGAGTAGCTGAAGGGCATTGAGTACAGAGAGAGAGAGAGGCAGAGATAGTGTCAGGAGAACAGTAGAGTAGCCAGAGAGAGTGATACAGGAGCAGTCAATGCTCACGCGGAGCCACGCAGAGGCAGCTAAGTGCCGCACAGAGCACCAGAGAGGCCAGTGTAGTTGACGCAAAGGGTTAGATAACTTACGCAGGGCCTCCTGGGGCTAATGCGGGCCAAGATAGGGTGACGCAGGGCCAGCGCTGGACTAGGAGAGGTTGACGCAGTCCAGATTGGGCAGACGCTAAGGTTTCTGGGGCAGATTGGTGCTGAGTAGTTGCTGAAAGGATTGTTGGGGTTTCAGCCAATAGATTTGTCAGTAACTGAGAGGTATTACTACCAATGAAATACTCTGTTGGGCAAGCCAGTTTCAGCACCCAGATTGTACTCTGATATTTCTTAATAAGAAAACCCTCACATAGTTGCACCAATTTTCCCACATTGGGTTTTTCCAGGGACATTAGTCCAAAAATAATGGTGTCATATGGTGTCTTTGTTTCTGTTTCTTTTAGTTGTTGATATGTAATATGTTGAACATGCACTAGTGTTTATTTTCAGTATTTGCATTGTAAATAACTTGTTAAGGAAAATAACAAGTAGATAGGAATAAATCAGATAAATTGCATGGAAGGTTTCTAACTAAGTAAACTTAGAAACTTCAACATGGTATCAGAGGGTGATTACAGATCATAGGAGGACTAAAGGACATAATTCAAGCGGAGCAATAGCAGTAGAAAACAACAGTCCCGAGGTGACAGAAGTTGTTTCTAGCAGCGCAGAAGCCAAGGAGAGTGACGCAGAGCCAACCAGGGCTCATGCAGGGCCATGTAGAGGCAGTCGGGAGCTGCGCAGAGCCTTAGAGAAGCCAACTTGCTAACGCAGAGGACCAGAGGCTAACACAAGGCCTCCCAGGGCTGATGCAGACCCAACCGAGGTGACGCAGGGCTAGCGTGAGGCAGAGAGGGGCTGACGCAGTCCACAGATAGGCAGTTCCTGGGGTTTAGAACACTGCAAGAATATTGCAGAGTGGAGCTGATGAGATGTTTAACTCAGAACAGTACATGACAGAGTAGGGACATATGAATTGCTACCGAGGGTTTCTAGTTAAGGAACCCGGATCAATGGTGTTGTTGCACAAGACGATCAGAGTAGGGGGCATCTCGACAAGCGCTAGAAGGATTTCTAGGAGAGAAATTAGAACTCAGAGGGAGTCCAGAAGAGAACTTCCAAACAGGAAGTAGAGACTCAGAGGAATCGAACAGAGAACTTCCAGGAGGGAAGTAGAGGAGCATCATGGCACTACACGGAGTAAGATACTAGGATAGACTGGACGGAGCATTGAACTTCACAGTCTAGAAGGCCAGAATTTTATCCGTACTTGACAGGAATCGTATCAAGAACTTCGCCTTGAAGGTAATAGCTGTCCCAGTCGACCCTAGTGATAATGACAAGTACGAGGAGGTGATGGCGAGGGCCAAGAGAATTATCCTTAATAGGGTCAAGGATCATGTAGTACCACACACAGCCAAGAAGGAAATGGCATTTGAGATGTGGGAGGCTCTCAAAAAGTTGTACCAACATACTTCTGTGCAGAGAAGAATGTTGCTTGAAAATCAGATGAGGTTGTATCCGATGAAGAAGGGACAACCGATTGACACCTTCCTCAAAGGACTGAATGAGATCCGAGATTAGTTGACTTCTATAGGGGCGACAACAGATCAAGAGCTAATGGTGAGGACAGCCCTGAACGTTATCTCAGAAGACTGGGAGGTATTTGTCCAGAGTATACTGGGCAAAGGGACACTTCCACCTTGGGACGAGATGTGGACAGCTCTTCGCCAGGAAGAAATCAAACGACAGTCGAAGACGGGTAGCAGCAACAAGAGGATCAAAGTCAAGCAGGAAGAGGAAGACGTGGCCCTAGCATATGAGGGAAAGCAGGAGAAACAAAAGAAGAAATATCTATCCAAGATCAAGTGCTTCCACTGTGGGGAGTTGGGTCATTATGTGACCCAATGTCCAAGGAAGAAGATCAAGAGAGATTCTTACGAGACTAAGGCAGCACCAGCATGGACAGAGAAGGAATTGTTGACAGACGATGATTGTGCCATGAGATCACATGCACCACTTGAGAAAAATTGGGGAGATATCGAGCTGTAGTCAGGAAGAGTACAGATGATGAGGGGCAAGATCCTCGAGATACCCAGCCTCTTGGATTAGACCTTGCTACAGGAGCCCCGAAGAGGAGTAGCAAGACTGATTGAGTCAGGTAGAGAGGGATGCGGATGAAGCAACAGAGAGAGCTACAGTGCAAGAGTCCCGAGATAGCGTGAGGCTAGCAGGCTGCAGCAGTGCGAGAGGCACGAGAGTGTTGCACCAGTGCAGGATGGCAAAGAGAGGTGTGTAACGGTACGAGATGCAGGGAGTTGTTGCAGCAGCACAGAGGTTAGAGAGGGAGCACTTGTCAATAGCAGAGGGAGCTTCAACATTAGGAGGGTGTCTCTAGCCCAACAGAGAGTTCAGTGGAGGGATCAGTTACTTACTTCTCAGTAACTAAGTTGCAGTGCAGCAGTGAGCAGCACGATGCAACATAATGAGAGGAGGTGCAGTGCGGATGCAATGTTGGGACAAAGGACCAGCAGCAACACGGATGCAAAGGGAGTTGTCATACAAATGCAGCAGTGGTAGTGGCATAACCATGGGTGGCAGTACAGGATGCAGCAGTGCAGAGGATATTGGGCAGGAAGGCCTAGCATCAGCACAGGTACCGATGCTGGATGATCAAGTAATACTCAGTAAGGAGTATTGTTAGAGCACATTCCTCGCTAAGAGGAAGTGTTGATTTGGGGTAGCATCGGATGTGCTATAGTCACGAAATTTAGTGGAGGTTCGAGCACATGAGATCTCCAATACTCAGAAAGGGTCTGGGCAGATTATAAACAAATCAGGAGATATTAAAATAATTAATATTTTTAATGGAGTCCCTAAGTCTAAACTTAGGGAAAATAAAATATTAATGAGTATTAATATGAATCTGTGTTAGAATGGTCCAAAGACATGGATCAAGCCAGAACTAATGTTAGCCATTGATTAGGGACTTAATCTCGGCCATTGAGATGTCAACAGGAAAAGTATAAGAGGAGGTTTGAGGGTCAATTGGAGAACACACCAGAGTGATCGATCATTCTATTCTCTAAAGCGGGGTTTGCTAAGAGAGATAGAATCAGTGATCATAGAGCAGTTGAGGGGCATTGAGTACATAGAGACAGAGAAGCAGAGATAGTGTCAGGAGAACAGCAAAGCAGCTAGAGAGAGTGAAGCAGAAGCAGCCAGTGCTCACGCAAGGCCACACAGAGGCAGCTAAGTGTTGTGCAGAGCACCAAAGAGGCCAGCATAGCTGACGCAGAGGCTCAAAGAGCCGACGCGGGGCCTCCTGGGGCTGACGCAGGGCCAACACTGGGCTAGGAGAGGCTGACGCAGTCCATATTGGGCAGACATTGGGATTTCTGAGGCAGCTGGTGCTGAGTAGCTGCCAGAAGGATTATCCGGGGTTTTAGCCAGTAGATTTGTCAAAAACCGAGAGGTATTACTACCAAGGAAATTTTTTGTTGGGTAGGCCAATTTCGGCACCCAGATTGTACTCTGATATTTCTTAATAAGAAAACCCTCAGATAGTTGCACCAGTTTTACCACATTGGGTTTTACCGAGGACATTAGTCAAAAAATAATGGTGTCATATGGTGTGTTCATTTCTGTTTCTTTTAGTTGTTGGTCTGTAATATGTCGAGCATGCACTAGTGTTTATTTTCAGTATTTACATTGTAAATAACTTGCTAAGGAAAATAACAAGTAGGTAGGAATAAATCAGATAAAGTGCATGGAGGGTTTCTAACTAAGTAAACTTAGAAACTTCAACAAAAGTTGATTGATGATTTCATATATCCTCATAAAGCATGCAGTTATTCCATCCTCCTTTGCCATCTTCAGCTTGTAGAGTTATTGTCTTAATGAGATGACTTCTCCAACAGTGCTTACGAAATACAACTCTAATAGTTTTTCATAGATTACTTTTGAAGTTTCAAGTTTTGATACATATCAAATGAGGGGATCCTTCATGGATTCTATGAGAATCATTTCAGCCCTAACTTCCCCCTTCATATACTTTGCAAGAGCTTAAGAATATTCCTTTCCTGGTTTTGTGATAGGTCCTTTGACATATTCCATCACCTCATTTTTAATGAGATTCAAATATGTCCTTTTCTTCCATGCAAGATAGTTTGAAGCCCCAACCAATTTGTTGCTTTCCTTGAAAAAAACCATTTTGATAGATTCAGATAAGGTCATATACTTGTTGAGATGTTTCTTTCACTTGCTTCTTTCTAGAATTTAATGATGATATAGATGATAGAAACCTTCTCCTTAAGGAAGATAGATTTCTTCTTCAAGATGATGATGTGATTTTTGTTCTTGAAGTACTTCTCTTGGATGCATATACTTCAAGTTACCTTGTTTTATATATCTTTCCAACTTGATGAGGGTCTTTGTGGTCTTTTAATGACGACTAGAGGATCCAAGACTTTTGTTGGTGTAGATTTCTTCTTTGATCTAGGGTTTGATATTTTGTTGTAGATTTTGACTTCACTTTGACATCTTTCAAATTTCTTTGATGTCTTTCTCAAGATCCTTGTGTGTCTCTTGATAACATGTGTCACGACCCATCTCAACTTATAGATAACATAGGAATATTAGCATGTATACGAAGCATGCATATGATAGCTACATATGCATGAATTGCATGCACTGCATTAGTATGCATATTAACTTATTATGAAAATTCCCAAGTAAGAGATAAATGAATTAATTATTGAAATTATGTAGTAGTATTTATACCAATTTAATTACATGAAGTGTCTATGTATGGAAAATGAATTAAATAGTAAAAGAATTAATTAGTACCTTATTTTATAATATATTAATTTCATTTCATTAATAACATTTTAATTAAATACTAAATAATTATTAATATTACTATAGGACAAGGTTAATTAACTTCATAATCCTTGGCAAGTTATGCTAAGATACTTAAAAGATCCTATTCTCAAATTCGGTTGATATGATAAAGTTCAAAATTCCATATAATATATATTTAAGAAAAAAAATCTGATTTAATGTATGTGTAATTTAAAATAAAGAGGACCAATTCAAGTAATAAAATATTAATGGATAAGGACAAGGTTGTGTTGTGGTAAAAACACAACCCCCCATTATGGATGTGTTTACTTCAAATAATGGGGACCCTTTCTATAAAAATTTCGCTAAACACCCTTTTTGGATTTTTATTTTTTAGTTGATTGCCCTACGCTTTCGTTAATTTTTAGTTTTCTTTGGATTCTTGTTTTGATTACTTTGTTAGAATCGATTTTTTATAAGCTTCCCATCGACGCTTGTTTCGCCTCATTTGGTCAACTGGTTTGAAAATGGCACTCCTTTGAAATCTCATCATTTATCTAGCTTGGGTTAAAAATGCATAAAATGTACAATATCGCATTTTGTAAATAAACTTGTCCAATAACGCATTCAGTTTAAATATTAACTCGTAGAGGGTTTTACTAACATTTTTCATTATGCAGCCAAATAATTAAGCATCGAAACTTAAGAAATTCACTCCAATTTTCTAATCAAATCTTAATCTCGAAAAACCAAACATTCAAGTGGCTGCAGTTTATTTTTCATTTATTTTCCAAATAGCTATCGTTTAGAAACCTATGTTCATAAAAATAAAACAAAAAATGAAAATTTAAGTTTAAAATTAAATTTTAAATTAATTAAATTAATTAATATATTATATAATTAATTTAATTAAATTAAAATTTAAAACAAATAAAAATAATATTAAAATTTAATTTAATTAAGTTTAATTAATTTAATCAAATTAAAATTTAATATAAAAAATAAATAAACAATATATATCGCATCGGGAGTTTATGCGATATCGCATCGGGGATTTTCAAACCCCGATATTCATTTGCCTCCCGATGCGAAATGCTGAAAGCCTTCACGCCGATATACCGATATCCCCTTCCTCCCGATATGCCGATGCGAAAAGGCATAAGGGGCATGCCATAACTCCATTTCATAATTTTAAAAAGCGGCTTATTTAATGACATGTGAGTAATACGAATGAATGGAGTTAAAACGTAAGGATAATATGGTTATTGTTAATATATTAGTTATGGTAATATATGAGTGTAGGTTAGTATAGTTTATATATTAGTTAATATATATGCTGAAGGTTAATGTAAGTTATATATTAGTTTAAATATGTGAGGAATAGGGTTAGTTAATATATAATATATATTAATTTATATTAATATGTAATATATGATATATTATGTTATTTTAAATAATATGTAATATGTAATATATTATATTATTTAATTAATATATATTATTTAATTAATAGTTCAGATTAATTAATTTATAACATTTAATTAATTACTTTAATTTAGATTTAAATATTATTTAGAATTAGTTTTTAATTAGATTCAATTTGTTTATAAATATTTAATTAGGTATCATTTAATTTAATTCATAAATTAACAATTAGTTAGAATTTTAATTTAGGATTTAATTTTTAATGATAATTTTGAGTTTTTTTTTAGCCCAGCAACAGAATTTCCATATTTATATCAGAATTGACCCATCAACTTTGGAAGCTCATAACTTGAGTTCTACTTGGCCAAATGAGGCCCAGGACAGCTCATTGGAAAAAGAAAATCAATGAGAACATTTTGAAAGAGGTTTCACCAACAGATTTGATCATTTATTAGGCCAAAAATCAAGCAGAAGATCAGGCTACGAATTTTGAAAAACAAAATCAATTTTCTGAGTTATTGTTTTCAATTTCATTTGTCCAAAGCCTCTTCTAATTGCAGATCCATTGGCCAATGATATCTTTTACCAATCAAATCATTCCAAGCATCAATACGTAGCTTCTATTTTGTTTTTAATTATTTATTTAAATAGAATTTGATTGGGTTTGATTTAATTGCCAGAAATGATATTTTGATTGTATTTTAATTTATTTTGATTTCTTTTGCAGGAAAACACTGGAAGAAATATGGAAAAATAATCTCAATCAATGAGAAGACTCCAGCAATTGAAGATCAGAATTAGGAGCAAGTAAAATTGGATTTAGAAGAATTCTCTTGAAGAAACTCTCCTCTCTAAACATTCTTTTACAAAGACTATAAATAACAGATTGCAGAATGAAATA
>APFE030241166.1:48273-61347 GCA_000404065.3 Pinus taeda
TGAGAACTTTGATATGCAGCCCACTTTGGTTCTCCACAAGTGCCTTGAAATTTCTGAACTTCTCAAACACTTCACTTTTGTTTTTGAGAAAATAAATCCAAGTCTTTCTTGTAAAATCATCAATAAAAGTTAGGAAATATTGATTACCTGCTAATGATGCTGCTTGCATCGGTCCACATAAATCTGAGTGGATGATCTCTAAGGGTGCCTTTGCCCTTATGCTTTTACCTGAGGGAAAACTTTCTCTATGTTGTTTTCCCAAAATGCAACCTTCACATAGGCTGTCCGGTTTCTCTATCAATGGTAATCTTTTCACCATTCTTTTTCTGCTCAACAAATTTAGACCTCCAAAATTGAGATGTCCAAATCTCAAGTGCCACAACCAATTCTCATCCTTTGGCACGCTTTGGAAGGCCTCTTGGGTCACTGCTGCAATTTCATTTTTGTTCTTCAAATCTGCCCTGATCCTGAGAGGGAACATCCTGTTCCTTGTCATCTTCACTTCAGCAATGCATCGTTTGCTGGGTGGTATATCCATGATGGTACACACATCATTCACAAAATAAACATTGTAACCCTTTTGGACAAGCTGTCCAATACTCAAGAGGTTACATATCATTCCGGGGACATAGTGGACATTTGCTATGGTTTTCCTTTCTCCTTGCTTTGTAAATATTTTTACCTCCCCTTTTCCCATAACAGACACTTTGCTATCAGTTCCTAGTGTGACTTCTGATTTCATATTTTTATCTAGGGCAGAAAAGAGAGCTATGTTACCTGTCATATGGTTGCTGCAACCTGAGTCTAAAAACCATATGTCTTCACTATTTGTTTCAGCCATGTTACAAGCTAACAACACATTTGTTTGGCTGATGTTCTCTCTAGTAACATTTGCATTTTGTCTATTACTCATATCATGCTGCTTCTCCCTACATTCACTGGCATAATGCCCATATTTCTTACAATAATAACATTGGACATTGGATTTTTCATACCTTTGTCCTTGAGCATGATGTTGATCTCTTTGCTGGCTGCTGCCTTGGCTTTGGTTCTGATTTGGATTGCTGCCTCTTCCTTGAGCATTTGCTGGACTGTTCCTTCCTCCTCTGTTCTGGCTTCTGCCTCTTCCTCTCTTGTTTCCTCTGCCTTGACCTCTTCCTTTTCCAAAGGACATCTGGGTCTTGAAGGCTTGCTCTAGAGATGAGTTCTGATTCCTACTCAATCTCTGCTCATGTGTTATCAGTGATGCATGTAGCTCATCAACTGAAAAGCTTGAGAGATCCTTTGTCTCTTCAATGGTGGTGACTATAGCATCAAACTTTGAGGGTAAGACCCTCAGTATTTTCTCCATAATCCTCCTATCTTCAATGGTTTCTCCATGAGTCCTCATCTGTGTGACTAGACCAATTACATGTGTGAAGAATGAGTCAATATTGTCTGACTCCTTCATGTTGAGATTCTCAAAATCTCTCCTCAGCAATTGTAGTTTTGTTGTCTTCACTTTCTCCATGCCTTGATAGGCTGTCTTGAGGGTCTCCCATGCCTCATTGGATGTCTTAGCTGCTGCTAACCTTGGAAACACACTCTGGTCTACTGCTAGATACAATAACACACGGGCTTTTGAATCCTTCTTCCTATTGCTCTTCAGCAGATCCTTCTCTGCTGGAGTTAAACTATTAAACTCATTTTCATCTGTTGGTTCATCAAAACCATCTTCAACTATTTCCCATAAATCTTGAGAGGCAAACAGGGTTGTCATGGTTATTGCCCAATAGTCATAGTTCTTCCCATTGAACTGTGGGAGCTGGCGGTGTTACACATTAACTCCATACCATGCTTGTGCTGGCCATTCCTAGCACTCTTTAAACTATATTTTTAAATCCTTGGACTGTGTATTTTAAAACAATGACTGCTGCAACCAAAAGATCCTCCCTCAGCTTCGTTTTGTCACCTTCAAAGAGCTTAAGCGTCTGCTTGATACCACTGTTGGAGATTTTTAAGGAAAATCCAAAAAACACCAAAATAAAAACACAGAGGCAATGCTCTGTTTTCCTTCTACACCAGGATCTTGGATCTTTTTGACAGAGAAGTCTTTTTAAAAAAAACTTACTTCAAAACAGAAGTATTGCATCCACCATAAAAGATTACCATTCATTAAAATAAATTCACTGAGACATATTCATCATCTTTCACTCAGAGGGATTCACCAAAACATTACAAAAGAAATTACTCTGTCTCCTTTGAAATTTTACACCTCTGTGTGTAAATATTTCATTTACATTCACTGCTGTGTGAAAACAAAAATTACAGGGATTTATTTACCTTTTCACTGCTGTGTGAAACAATTCATGGTTTTGAAACAAACTACCCCTGGTTTTCTTCATTCACTTCACTGCCTTCTCCTGCACTTACGCTGCTGCGTTTCATGCCAAATACCTGACATTACATTACAACCCAAACAAAAATTCATTCACTCTTCTGTGCTTTCTTTTGGTTTCCATTCGCTGCTGCGAACTCACTGCAACTCCTCCCGGTGTGCAATACACTTAAAACAAAACTAGAAGTCATTAGCTGCTGCATAAAACCCTGTTCTATTTTCTCCCCATGTGCTATACACGTAACTTGGAGTCAACGCACATAAAAAAATTTCATACAATTCGTATGTAATTTAATAAAAGTTACATAGCCCCATACTTCCGTATAACACAGATATTACTTGCCGTAAAAAAAAATAAATGCATTACCTAAAACATGTCATAACATTAACATTAGAGTATGGGCAATAACATTACTCCACACAACATTTAATTTCAGCTGACCCCGTATGCACCTTCCTTGGGATCGGACGGCGGACAATGAAGAAATAAATCGGACACATATCGGGCTACAAGTTTTGATCGACATTTATCGTCCGATAAATGTCAGGGGGTGATGTCACCCCAATCCACGTGTATGCTCCATATTTCATCGGAGCCCCTTCCCCTTCGTACGGAAACCTCCTTTGACAAAAAGGGTGCGATATGGTTGAGGGTGGTTTATGGTATTGCTGGGTGGTTTCCAAGCGCGGTTGAGATTATAAATTTAACAGTTTACTATCCATAGTTGAGTCAAATAGTAATATGGAAAATTTTGAATGTGAAGTTCAAATAAAGTGAGAGACATGAGGATCGTTCTTGAGATCTCGAATTCGATGAGAAACCACTTTCACTATCTAAAATCATTAGTGGCTAGGTTAACTGAGTTGCAGTTCTGAACTTGCTTTTCCATCGAGAATTGAAAAAGCTTGTGGGAAGAATGCAAGTGTGTCCAAGTGTATACCGCATATAAAAATTGTTACTTGTTTTAATATTTTTATTGAAGGTAAATAGACAGCATGCGTAAATGCTTGAATGAACTGTGAATCCTCCACCACACCATTTCAAATGAAACAGACTACTCAGATAAAATTTTCAAAAAACTCTTCTCTTTCATTTGCATCTCCCTTTCAAAACGGGATTTAAAGGCCCAAATCTTAATCTCCTTCAGGTCATCCGCATGCTTGCATATTTATATCATGTAATTCTGCTATATGGATTGTCTATGTCACGTAGTGGGTACTCTTATCTTCCATAGTACATTTGTTTAATGGAATTCTGTGTTGTCTCTGTTGCGTAGTCGATACTCTTGTCTTTGATACAATCCCATGTGATTGTGAGGATAAGATCTTCATCGATAACAACGTATGCGTAAATATTTAGGAGTTAGACCTTGCCAATAGTACCTGTGTGTGCTAAGTCTGAGCGAGATGGGTTCTGGTGGAGGCAAGTGGGCATTGTGACTATAACGGTAGGACTCGCAGAGATGGAATTTTACTGGCAACTTAAAAATTCGCAATGTGAAAACCGTTAAATTTGACAAATAGAGTTGTTTTGAAATTCCAACCCAAAATAAGAAAGTGATGCTTATTATTTCGCCGCTCATAAACTCGGACTGTATAGACCCATCTTTAGTAAACAATACAGTCAGACTGCATTAATAAGCCTATGACCTGAGAAATATTAATTTTCGGACTGCATTAATAAGTCTATGACCTGAGAAATATTAATTTCCTAATAAAAGTGGTCAGGTAGTACAATGTACCGGCAATTTTGTTACTTTTTAAGTGGCCATGGTACAATGGGGACACACTTCTGTTGCGATACACAAAAAATTGTAAAACAGATTTTTCAATAATACACAACTAATTCTGTAACCTTTTAATATAAAAACATTAATACACTAATCAGGTGGAAAAACCTCCAAAACGTTTATCAAATAGACGTCGCCTTTCCACGCGCGGATGTTATCAGTTGTCTAGACATTTTGGGTGCCACAGACCAACAACTTTTTAGAGTTTTCAATTAGGGAAAAATGTGATGTTTACATCAGTCTGTCAGCAAATGTCAGGAATTTATTAAATTCTGTCCCTGGTTTACTTAAATCTCTTAGTAAAGTTTGATTTTCTTATTATTAAAGTAGATATACTTAAGGAAGAGATTATCAATCAAGAGAAGTTGGCAAAGTATCATAAAATCTACAAAATTTCATTTTTCATCAAAATTGTAATCATTTTGAGATTTCAAAATTTTATTAAGATCTTTCAAAGTTTTATTATCAGTCAAGAAAAGTTATTTATAACCAAGTAAAGACACTTTACAGCAAAGCACCTTTAACTCTGCAATTGTCATTCTTAACTCTTAAGGAGTCAATGATTCTCCCTATCCCAAAGAGTCTTATTTTTCTAGAGAATTAATCCAGAAATATATTTAAACTTAAAAGATAAGAGGTCTCATCGTGAGCCTGCTTACCATGATCATAGGGGAAAATAGGCTAACATTACCAACACACTATAAACAAACCAGGGTTAATGGCTTATGATTGCAAAAACAATTATAAGACCAAGGGGTCTCATCACGAGCCAGCTTGTTCAGTCCAATTTAACCAGTGAATGGCATTATCAACTATCTAGCACCCAAACCAGACAATGGCTTTTAAAGAAATAAAAAAATAAAAATTCAAAAAAAATAAACATATATAAATGGATTTATCTCTAGATCAATAATTCTTAAATAGATGGGATTCTGAATCATTTATGATTAAAAGGTAACCCTATCGAAACTATAGACGTTTGCTGACAACAATGGTTCTACCTATGACAAATGAGTATATCTTAAAAGCTAAGCTGTAAAGTTACCCCTGCTTTATCCCTTCAGCTAATTAATGACTGATATAGAATTTTGAAATATTTTAATTTATGAGAAATTTTAAGAAAAATTACAGTTAGATGATTCTGGTTTTTATTCAGACTAATGAACTAAGTCAAGCATTTCAAGCATAGTTTTCTCTTCTTTAATTATTTTTGCTTTAATTTTAGGAAAATCTCATTCATAACAGAGATAACTGGTTCTTCTCCCGCGTGTCGCCATTGTTGTGGTAAAAATACAACCCCCCATTATGGATGTGTTTACTTCAAATAATGGGGACCCTTTCTATAAAAATTTGGCTAAACACCCTTTTTGGATTTTTATTTTTTAGTTGATTGCCCTACGCTTTCGTTAATTTTTAGTTTTCTTTGGATTCTTGTTTTGATTACTTTGTTAGAATCGATTTTTTATAAGCTTCCCATCGACGCTTGTTTCGCCTCATTTGGTCAACTGGTTTGAAAATGGCACTCCTTTGAAATCTCATCATTTATCTAGCTTGGGTTAAAAATGCATAAAATGTACAATATCGCATTTTGTAAATAAATTTGTCCAATAACGCATTCAGTTTAAATATTAACTCATAGAGGGTTTTACTAACATTTTTCATTATGCAGCCAAATAATTAAGCATCGAGACTTAAGAAATTCACTCCAATTTTCTAATCAAATCTTAATCTCGAAAAACCAAACATTCAAGTCATTGCAGTTTATTTTTCATTTATTTTCCAAATAGTTATCGTTTAGAAACCTATGTTCATAAAAATAAAACAAAAAATGAAAATTTAAGTTTAAAATTAAATTTTAAATTAATTAAATTAATTAATATATTATATAATTAATTTAATTAAATTAAAATTTAAAACAAATAAAAATAATATTAAAATTTAATTTAATTAAGTTTAATTAATTTAATCAAATTAAAATTTAATATAAAAAATAAATAAACAATATATATCGCATCGGGAGTTTATGCGATATCGCATCGGGGATTTTCAAACCCCGATATTCATTTGCCTCCCGATGCGAAATGCCGAAAGCCTTCATGCCGATATACCGATATCCCCTTCCTCCTGATATTCCGATGCGAAAAGGCATAAGGGGCATGCCATAACTCCATTTCATAATTTTAAAATGCGGCTTATTTAATGACATGTGAGTAATACGAATGAGTGGAGTTAAAATGTAAGGATAATATGGTTAGTGTTAATATATTAGTTATGGTAATATATGAGTGTAGGTTAGTATAGTTTATATATTAGTTAATATATATGCTGAAGGTTAATGTAAGTTATATATTAGTTTAAATATGTGAGGAGTAGGGTTAGTTAATATATATTATATTAGTTTATATTAATATGTAATATGTAATATGTAATATATTATATTATATTAATTAAATTAATTAAATGTAATATATTATATTATTTAAATTAATATATATTATTTAATTAATAGTTCAGATTAATTAATTTATAACATTTAATTAATTTATTTAATTTAGATTAAATATTATTTAGATTATTTTTAATTAGATTTAATTTATTTATAAATAGTTAATTAGATATCATTTAGTTTAATTCATAAATTAAAAATTAATTAGGATTTATTTGTTAGATTTAATTTTTAATGATAATTTTGAGTTTTTTTTAGCCTAGCAACAGAATTTCCAGATTTATATCAGATTTGACCCATCAACTTTGGAAGTTCATAACTTGAGTTCTACCTAGCCAAATGAGGCCCAGGACAGCTCATTGAAAAGAAAAAATCAAGGAGAACATTTTGAAAGAGGTTTCACCAACAGATTTGATCATTTATTAGGCCAAAAATCAAGCAGAAGATCAAGCTACGAATTTTGAAAAACAAAATCAATTTTCTGAGTTATTGTTTTCAATTTCATTTGTCCAAAGCCTCTTCTAATTGCAGATCCATTGGCCAATGATATCCTTTACCAATCAAATTAGTCCAAGCATCAATACGTAGCTTCTATTTTGTTTTTAATTATTTATTTAAATAGAATTTGATTGGGTTTGATTTAATTGCCAGAAATGATATTTTGATTGTATTTTAATTTATTTTGATTTCTTTTCAGGAAAACAGTGGAAGAAATATGGAAAAATAATCTCAATCAATGAGAAGACTCCAGCAATTGAAGATCAGAATTAGGAGAAAGTAAAATTGGATTTAGCAGAATTCTCTTGAAGAAACTCTCCTCTCTAAACATTCTTTTACAAAGACTATAAATAACAGATTGCAGAATGAAATAGGGGCTGCTCTCCTCTGCAATTTTAGAGCTTCTAAAAGCACTATTGTAATTGGAATTTAGAGTTGTAGGAGGGAGGAGTGAAAAATCTCAGATCTGGGGATTATTGAGGATTTTCCCTTTGTATATTGAATTATGCATGAAGAACAAAGCTTGCACAATTGTGGCTCTAGTTTTGAAGGCAGAAGTTCAAGCAATGTAAAGGGTTGTTAGAGACCAAGAACAGAGAAATGGATGCAATAAATTGGTATTTCTAATACTACTGTTTTAAATATCAGTTTTAATTTTATGGTGATATGAATGTGTCATTTTATTCATGTTTGTGCACTATTGTCAATATGGGTAATTTGTCTCAATCTTGTTATTATGTATCTCTGTTTTTTATAGATTAATTTCTCATTTTGGCGTAACTACTTACTCTGAAATCTGTCTTATGAAACTGATTTATTGAATAATAATGTGTTGTGAACTATTTCCATATATCATTATTCAATTATTGGATATATTGATTTGATAATCAATATCATTTTGTGAACTACTTCCTGAATGTTGTTGATTTATTATTTCAGTTTTAAGGTCTCAATAGAATGTGTTTTGGTAAGCATAATATCAGTTAATTGGACTACTTCATTAACTTGATATTCATTATAAACAAGACATGTTTAAATCCCAATATTTTGATTATCTTGCTCTTAGTTGGGTTAGATCTATATCTGCCTAATTAAGATAGGATTTAGATTAGTTTCTTTTACTTGTATCATAGAATAAACTTGCATTTAGAGTAAAATCTACATTTTTAAGTCCTCTCCTCAAAGAGGCAAAACTTTAGTTGTGGCTTGGCTGAACCCAAATCAGCTTAAGGGTCATTCTCTTGCCTGATCAGCAAGAAGAAGTGATCTGATGTCCCTGTCTATTGGTAGTTAAAGATACATTATAAACCAATAGCAATAGGGAGAAGGTAACTGGACCTAGATGAACAGTCGGAGCCACCACACCAAACGGAAAATGAGCTGCTTTTAAGGTCCGGACCGGGTGGTTATCCCCCAATGTTGTTGCAACGATTTTCGAAGCAACAACATTTTTGGCGCTAGAAGGAGGGCCTGAGAAATTTGCCTGTTGGAGTCTTTTCAATTTTAATATTTTATCTATTGTGATGACTCCTCTTAAACTTCCAATTTGGAGTTGTATCCATGGACGTGCATCCTCCAATAGTCCACCTGAAGTGGTAAGACTCTTGTCTCGGGCAAAGTTTAATGGTAAGAGAAATTATTCTGCTTTTAATCATGTCTTTCAATTTATTCAAAATGTTTCAAAATATGATTTTCAAGGAATTGATGAAGGCATTTTATGCAGAATTTTTACTCTCACATTTGCGGCAAAAGCCAGAAGCTGGTGTAAAACTCTTCCAGTTGCCTCAATCCACAGCTGGGATCAATTTGTTACAATTTTCATTTATAAATTTGACGGCTACGATTATGAACAGGTATGTGAAGAAATTGAATATCTACGAAGGTTTGAAAATGAGTTTGTTAATGATTTTAACATTCGATTTCATTTGAATCGTTTAAGATTTAAAGACGAAAATAAGCCTACGGAAGATGAATCATTAGATTGGTTTGAATATGTTTGTTCTCTGCCTCCCATTCCCAATCCATATGAAATTAGTTCAAGTTTTGTTTCATCCCCTTCCAACATAAATGAAAATCCCAACATGGGTGTGCAAATAAATGGTGATGAAGCGGTTTCACAAAGCTTGGAAAATATTTCCATTCAAATGCAAGAAGACAACAATAGCAAGTTTGGAGAAAAAGCCGCCTTGAAATCTGAAAGCTACTTTGAAGTAAATTCGGAAAGTCAAATCCCAAATCAGCAAGTACAAGCAGCGACCAAAGCAAATAAAATGCAAACTGCTGTACAAATTTCTGAATTTCTCCATGATGAACGAATGCCGAAATCAGAGCAGCAAAGTAGCGTTCTTCAAGAAAGTATATGCACGCAAAGGAATGATCTGCAATCTGAAAATTACAATGAGCATAATGCACAAGAGCTCTCAAACAGAGACAGTTTTAAATGCATTGTTTCAGGTTCACACTTTTCCCTTTATCCCGATATTTTCAATGATGGTAATATTTTTCCTCTTCATATTAATGATATTTCAGAAATTAAAGAGGCTGATCTAAATGAATTACCATTAAATTTTTATCAAGATAAAGAAGCAATTAGTGATCATTCTTTTGCCATTAATAAACATGATTTTCTTGTTCCTCCTTGTTTCGATATATTGAATGAGATTGAAGGGAATTGTAGAAAATATGAAGAAGTCATTTATGATAATTACTCTGACATTGAGAATGTTGATTTCTATTCCTCTCAAGAGAATCCTCATGAGAAAATTCAAATAACATCTGAAAATGAGGAACACTTCAATTTAGGAATTACCCCAACTAATCCTCATTTTAGAGCAGCAAATTATCTTCATAATTTCACCATTCAAAAAAACGTTACAATTTATGATTCATATGAGGATCAAACTCTCATTCCTACTCATAATCATGATTCGTTTTCTAATTCACAAGTTGGAATTCAAAATTATTTAAATTCCATAATTTTGGCCATTCCTTGTGAAAATGAAATCATTTCAAAACAATCCCAATTGTGCTGTAACATTAGTTGTAAAAATAGTGATTTCATTTTATTTTTATTTCTTCGGTTATCTTATTTAAATTTAGATTTATTTTCTAATTTTATTTTGCAAAATTTTCACACTTTTCGCTGGCATATTGAACGCCTTATTATCAAACACTCAATCGATGCATTGCCCAATGGGGAAATCCAAGTTTCATATTATAATCATCAGCGTCAAGAGATATTAATATTCCAATTTAAATCAATGCTAATGTTGCATCAGAAGCTTCTATTTTTTCAAAGGCAATATCAACAAGAGAGTGTATTTTTGCAATTTGGCCAGCTATTCAATTCAATTAATAATTTTCCATGTCATTTGACAGACTTCCATTCATTTTTCATAGACTTATTTGAAAATTGTTTGGAAATTTTTCCTTCAAGGAAAATTGTCAATGATTTAACATTTGTACATAACACTAACAATTCTCTCCAGGCCTTTGAATTTGAAAACTCATATCCACAATCCGGCCTGTCATCTCTTCCCTTGAACATTTCCCCATCCTTAATAGAAATCCATCCAGATTTCTATGATCCAATTGGTATTCAATTAGAAAGGAAATTTCAAGAGAAAGAGATTTTAATTAAGTTGCTAACAATAACTGTACATTCTTATTTCAGATTTAATTTTTCTTAGTTTAGTTAGATTTTTATTCTTATTACTAACATTTGAACTGTACATAAACGCGGGAAAAAATGAGAAAATGGCTACACTGGAAAATGACTATACCTAGTCATTTTCATGTATATGGTTAGAATAGGAGTAGAATTAATTTAGTTAGCTTGTTTTATATAGTTAATTTATCTGCATTAGTTTTGTAGATTAAAAAATAAAACAAAGCAATCAGCCATTCTCATACATGTTAAGTGAAAATATTTTTCCCTATCAGAAAATTTCAATGCTTGGTTTCTTTTAAATTCCTTACAGCAATACCTCTACTCTGCCTATTTCGAATAATATCTTGATTAAATTCAATTAAAGTTGCATTTGGTATCGAGTGGCCTCAAAGCCACTTTTCTTCATTTCGAGATTTCCTTCTAAGATTTTCTTTTGAAATTTCTATGGCAAGGATTTAAGGATATAAAAGCTTCATGATCCCATTATCCTATGAGATGTATGATTGACTATGATAAACTTAATTCTAATTCAATCATTATTAGTCAATCTAACCTGTCACGGTAATCATATGAATTTCATATTATCTTCCTCGAAATTTGCCAAAAGTTGATCTTAAGGATGCCAATTTTGCCAAGTGCACACATTTAAATCTGTTTTGATATTTTTCTACAATTAGTGGCTTAATCTCAACCTAATCTTTAGTTTATTATCTGATGCTGTAAAATGCGTCATATTTATTTACTGAAGGCATTATTAAACAGCCACTATAACAATGCAGATTTTTATCAAGATTAATTCGCAATGAGCAGAGGTAATAAATTGTTGTTTCACTTCAAAAGGGAAGCATAGCGTAATATTTATTTCTGATAAATTTCACATTTCCTGAACATGAATAAAAAGATTTTATTCAGGCTGATTGTACACTTAGATTTAGAATAAATAATGACATGATTTTAAACGAAGTCAAAATTTTGATAAATCAAAGGAAGAATTTGAAGATTCATAAGGTAAAATTTACAAACGATTTCCTTCCAGGTACGCATTTTCAAGTTCGTTCTCATCTCTTATTAGTTTCTCCTCCTTAGTTTATTTTTTATTCGTGTTCTATTTTATTTACAGGTTTTCATTTCTTTTCAAAAAACTTGAAGTAAGCAGTAAACCCATTTCAAATTTGCAATAGGCTCAGGGAAATTTTATTTGTGATGCATTAGAATTTAAGAATTTTTAATTTTGCTTTTATTCACTTAGAAAATCCAATTGAAATTTCAAGGAATATCATAAGACCATTTACATCAAAAGATTTCATCAGAAGTAATTTTTAACATTTCGCATACCTCCGATGTATTATCTTACTCATATGCCATATCGCGTTTCGCATATCAGAGCTTTGCAGTTGACATATACTTCCATTATCGTGAATCGCCAATCTCTAATCATCGACTTTACCGATATTGCGACAAACACATAATTCTGGACCCGATATGAAATTCAAATCAAAGTCATAAAATTATCGCGTCCGTTTAATCGCAATAATGGTAAGAGCACAAATTTTAAAGAGCTGATGTCTCAGATCCGATATGTTATCAAATTTTCATCATAAAGTTATCGGGTCCACTCTTCATCACATATCGGCATATTAAGAATTGTTAAATCGTGCACATAACATTGCCGATCGCGATCGCCGATTAGCCACGTCATTCATCGCATATCGGCATCACAAGAATCATATCGTGTTACATCGGGTACCCAAAGTTTGCCGATTGCCGATTAGTTACGTCATCCATCGCATCGCCGATAGTGCAATCATTTCATCACATTCTTACACTCACATTACTTCTCTGAATCTACAATGTGTATTTTGCAATGTAGGAAGCACGATGCAATTGATTCTCTGATCCCCGATATAATATTTTTTTAAAGATGCGATCACTCCACCGCATAGCACAACTTCTCATCACATATTTTCATATCGACAATTTGCCATTGCAATCTCTGACGCGATAGCCTCCAATGCATGCCTTTGAGCCATTAACATTTAATCGATATATGGCATAGCAATAAAGGTGAATTTCTGCAGATTAAATTTGAAGCATGATGAAGAAACAGGTTGTGTGGATCATCCGATGAGGCGATGTGTTAAAACAAGCTTGGGTAACCACTATGGGAAAAAGGCAATTGATGACGAATTTGCAGGATACAAAAAAATCATTTCAATTTCTCATACATTTTAGTTTTAAATATATAATTCCATAATTAAAAATGGAATTCAAGACCTCTATCTTCATATTTAAA
>APFE030241166.1:64993-90197 GCA_000404065.3 Pinus taeda
AATTTTCTGAGTTATTGTTTTCAATTTCATTTGTCCAAAGCCTCTTCTAATTGCAGATCCATTGGTCAATAATATCATTTACCAATCAAACCATTCCAAGCATCAATACAGAGCTTATATTGTGTTTTTAATTATTTATTTAAATAGAATTTGATTGAGTTTGATTTAATTGCTAGAAATGATATTTTGATTGCATTTTAATTTATTTTGATTTTTTTTGCAGGAAAACAGTGGAAAAGATATGCAGAAAATAATTTCAAGCAATGAGAATGCTCCAGCAATTGAAGATCAGAATCAGAAGCAATTAAAATTATATTTGGCAGATTTCTCTTCAACAAACTCTCCTCTCCAAAAATTCCTTCACAAATATTATAAATAACAGATTGCAGAATGTAAAAAAGGTTGCTCTCCTCTGCAATTTTAGAGCTTCTAAAAGCACTATTGTAATTGGAATTTAGAGTTGTAGGAGGGAGGAGTGAAAAATCTCAGATCTAGGGATTATTGAGGATTTTCCCTTTGTATATTAAATTATGCATGAAGAACAGAGCTTGCACTATTGTGGCTCTAGTTTTGAAGGCAGAAGTTCAAGCAATGTAAAGGGCTGTTGGAGACCAAGAACAGAGAAATGGATGCAATAAATTGGTATTTCTAATACCACTGTTTCAAATATCAGTTTTAATTTTATGGTGATATGAATGTGTCATTTTATTCATGTTTGTGCACTATTGTCAATATGGGTAATTTGTTTCAATCTTGTTATTATGTATCTCTGTTTTTTATAGATTAATTTCTCATTTTGGCGTAACTACTTACTCTGAAATCTGTCTTATGAAACTGATTTATTGAATAATAATGTGTTGTGAACTATTTCCATATATCATTATTCAATTATTGGATATATTGATTTGATAATCAATATCATTTTGTGAACTACTTCCTGAATGTTGTTGATTTATTATTTCAGTTTTAAGGTCTCAATAGAATGTGTTTTGGTAAGCATAATATCAGTTAATTGGACTACTTCATTAACTTGATATTCATTATAAACAAGACATGTTTAAATCCCAATATTTTGATTATCTTGCTCTTAGTTGGGTTAGATCTATATCTGCCTAATTAAGATAGGATTTAGATTAGTTTCTTTTGCTTGTATCATAGAGTAAACTTGCATTTAGAATAAAATCTACATTTTTAAGTCCTCTCCTCAAAGAGGCAAAACTTTAGTTGTGGCTTGGCTGAACCCAAATCAGCTTAAGGGTCATTCTCTTGCCTGATCAGCAAGAAGAAGTGATCTGATGTCCCTGTCTATTGGTAATTAAAGATACATTATAAACCAATAGCAATAGGGAGAAGGTAACTGGACCTAGATGAACAGTCGGAGCCACCACACCAAACGGAAAAGGAGCTGCTTTTAAGGTCCGGACCGGGTGGTTATCCCCCAATGTTGTTGCAACGATTTTCGAAGCATCAACAGGTTGATTGGAGGAAAAGAGGGTGGGATTTCTTCGGAGGGAAGGATCCTTCCCTTTATAAAATCAAAAAGGAGAAGTGGGTAGGGGGTACTTCTAGATGGAAATTTGGGGGAGGAAGAAAATGGAGAATCTAGGAGAGAAATTTTGTGAAATGACGAATGAGCTTTGGGGCTCCGGATTTCAGATATAGATCTATGAGAATTGGGCCCTTTTTTTGGAGGTTTTGGGCACAGGGGCCAAAAGGTTTCACTTTCGAAGCCTTTTGGGTTTGGTATCTAGAAAGACTTATCCCAGACAGGCAGGGAGGAATTTAGTTGGTTTAGTATCAGGAGAACAGCATCATCCAGGGACCGACACCAACTCAGAAAAACCAAGTATGTACATATGCCTAAATTGATTTATTTAGTCATAAAATTGAAAAGTATAATCTATATATTTTGCTAGAAATGAAATTATATGAAATTATAATTACAGTATGTTAGAAATGAATTTAGATAGAGATGAATTTAAATAGAAATGAATTTAGATAGAAATGAATATATGAAATTATAATTATAGTATGTGAGAAACATAAATGAATTTAGATAGACAGGCATATACTATTATAAATATATGTAATTACAATGTCAAGCTTTACACATGGTATCAGAGCTTAAATTCAAACACTTGGGACCTTAGTGGCTACCATCATTAGCTAGAATTATAACCAACAAACATAAGAAAGTTCTCTTATTTAACAGTTTACATATCCAAAACTTCATTTTCTATATATCCAAGAGTTGTCATAAACAAAATTGTAATTATTCGTTGTCTATCATAAACAAAATTTTAAGTATTTGTTGTTTGTCAAAACAAGAAGCTTCCAGCCAATGTAAACATCATAATAACTTGTTAAATCAAAACAGTGAAAACATATGTGTTCAAAATTCATAGATTGTGCTCCTAGAATTTCAGGATTGATTTTCCGGTAAAATTTGTGTTACAATTATGCAGCAAGCTCTCTCTACTAACATTTCCAAAAAAAAAAAATTACTCCAATATATGTGAACCTTAAAGTTTATGAAATTAACTAAACAAGCAATGCATACCTTTGATGGACAGTGAGATTATATCAAGCTTTACACTTGCATGCATGTCCTCACATATCTGATTATTCACCTACACAGAGTGGATTTGTGGAAGGATTTCCTACATCTGAGAGAATAGGGGCCTCACTGCCTAACGTGGACGAAAGTGGTGATTTAGGTCAAATAGACATAAGATATATTGATACAAACAAATTGGATGACATTTGGAAAAGCACTATAGAATAATGCCCCTCAAGTACCCTGAGGAAGTTGTTGCATACAAAAGGAAGTTGGTTTCTGTTTTTGCAGCAAAAGGTATGGCTATTGCTCAGTTAGAATTTTCGAATGCGGATCATAGGTCGAGAGCTGAAAGATCTTGGAAACATATCGTAAAGTCACTTCAACAAGTATTAGGTTGTAATGTGGAAGTTAGGTTCATTCTTCAGTGTCTGGCAGTTGAAGCAGATAATATTAAATGCAGAAATGGCTCAATTGAGTTGCCAAATCTTTCAGCCGGTAAACTAAAAGGAAGGGCTAGCATGGTTTCTGAAGAAGGCATGCATCAATCACTAAGCACTGCAATTTATTCTGAACAAAGGATATGTGGAGAAACAACCAAGAAGTTGTCAAACACAGTCCATAAGGAATCGCCAATGTCAGCACAACATTTTCAAGAAGGAATATTGGCGACTATAAATATTACCGAAATTAATGACCAAAGTACTTCCTCTTATGATAAACAGGATGGTTCAAGGACATCAAAGAATGTAATTCCAAATGAGCAAAGGCTTGAAAGAGCTTGGTCACAAGAGGATGAAAAATGCATTTCTAGCCTAGCAGATACACCCAGGGAGCAAAGGTGGTTTAGGAGCTAAAGAAAGTATCGAATGTTGGGACAATAAAATAAAAATATTGTTACCCTGTAGCTTAGCTAGAATGTTAGCAATTGCTTGGGTACCATGGAATTTATGCTATTTGATTGACCTTGTAGTGGAAAGTTGGTCATGAGACATGTTCCAGAAACAATCATCTAGATGTTGAAAGTGAGAGGTGATGATTTTATAGCTGGGAATATGGGAAGATCATGTCCTAGAGTGTTTTATCGAAAAATAAGCATCTTGGGAAGAAATGAGGTGTGAAATCTTTGTTCCTTGTATTGGACTAAAGTCCTCGAGAAACCATGTGAGTCTCCAGACAGACGATGATATGAATATCATCCACATCCTCAAACTCAGGTTCCTACATATGAAGTTTACAAGTTTGATGTTCCCTCAAAATTTAAATACAAAAATCTCAGAGCACAAATTTTGCGATCTGATGGGCTAAGAGAACTATATTCTTTAAAGAACTTGAATCCTAAACCGAAGGCCATAATCCTAAACCAACGTGAAGGCTGGAATAAGGGTTCAATAAGAAAACTATTTTTTTTTTTTAAATAATTGCGCAATCTGAATAATTTATAATGGATAATAACAAAATTTCAAAGGGAATGATAACCCTAGTGCAGTTGCACTCATTCTGTTCTAAGAACATTATAGACCTGTTAAAAAAATCAGAAATTAACATCCAAAAGAAGACAAACCATGGCATTTGAGTTAAAGCTAAATAGGTAAAAGAGCATTAGGTCTGGATGCCTGTAATGATAAGAGAATGGCCAATCCGGCCACGTTAAACCCCTAAATCAAACAGAAAAGAAAATGTCAAGAATGAGAGATTTTGTTATATATATATATATGAATGATGAAGAAGGAAAACAATAAATCTAACATTGCCTTGTCTCTTTTATCCGGCATTCAAGTCGTGCTGTGATGGTAAACCAAACCAAATCAATAAATGATCCGGCCAAATAAGTTAGAATGTATAAGAAGCAGGTATTAAGGAACCAGTGTCAGTCAATTGCATAGCTAAGCAAGGGTGAATCTAGGTCGAATGTGGAAGTAAAAGTGAGTTGCAGAACTGGGCTAGACAAGAGCGATAGAGGTCAACTAAGCCAAATGATAGTGTGCTCTAATTCATTCGAAACCCTCGACTTCTAGCAGTCAGATCATGTTAATGAATCTCAATTGTTCACCTTCCAAGTAGCTAGATGGCCATGTGGGGCGGTGTCTAGAGAGCCAAGTGGAAAGGTTGTGGTCCCTCCACATTTAATTTCATAACATTCACAAATCAATCAAATTGAGGGCACTTGAGAGAATTTTGTTGATTGGTAGCAGTGACCCACATAATTTTAGCACGTTGATGATGCATATGCATTTAGTGCATTCCAAACTTTGAAAAGAAATTTGGCATAATTTCCCTACATAATCAACACATGAATGCATGTATTTTCCCAAGGCCGATGATGGCGTTATAAGTCTAAATCTATGATAATATGTTTGTAGCCAATTTGGAAAGTATAGTAAAACAATATAATTCTGTGAGAATTTTAAGTCAAACAAAATCATTAAAATGACAATAAACATTGTATATTATAAAATATGCTCATTTCTTTTCCTTATCAAGGTGGGCACGTGATCCCGGGAGATGAGGGGTGTAGCATTGGAGTTTGTATTTTATTAATTAATGATTATTGTATAATTATGTTTATAGAATTAAATTAAAATGTATCGGGATTGGATTTGAACATGAGAAATTCAACGCTGAGTTGAAAAGCACTGGTGAACAAGGAGAACAAAATTGAGTAGAAGATTGTATAAAGTGCACAGGATGAAACGGGCCTTGTCCAGAAAAGATTGGGTTGTCACTATAGAGTCAGAGGATTATCGTTTCGTTTATTATTATATATATGAATAGATTATCGCATTATTTAGTCAATTAGAAAGCTTGAATTTTCTCTTTCTAGGTTCATTAAAAGTTAAAAGTTATAATTTTGATGCCTAATAGTAAAGAGTTAGAAATTAAAATCCAACAAATAAATAATAAATAAGTACTAGGAAAAGATAATGTGTAATTAATATATAAGTAAATTAATTTAACAATAAATAGTAAATATTCTACAGAGTAAGAGTAAATGGTTTTCAGCCACAAGTCAGAAGTAGCCGAGAAAATAATAATAATAAAATAATTTAATATGGCAAGTAAGTAAGTAATTAATTAATTTTAAATATTATAAAGCGATAAAGTAGAAGTGGAAATAAAAGTAGTATAAGGTGACTTCAATGTATTGTAAGCAACTAGTATTAAAGTAAATAAAAGAAAAAGTGAATAGATTACGGGATAAATAGTAAGAATAACATATAGTAAATGCTAGCATAAAAATACTTACTTAGTATGCTAGTATATGAACTAAGTACTTAGTTTTCACTAATTCCTTTCGATAAATAAATGATTAACAAAGGACATTTATTTTATTTCACTCTATGAAGACGAAACATAGATGTGAGAGATTTCAAATAGTTAAAATAAATAAATAAATAAAATAATATATGGGATGACAGTAAGTGAATACCATTATTAATACAACAAAAGTAAGAAAATAAAGGCTAAATAATAGACATAGTGTAATAGTGTTGGACCAATTACTTTTGCATTATATTGAAAAGCATGAGTGATAAGTAGCGCATATATATCAAATGCTAGAGTAGAATTTAGAAAATAGAGCAAATAGTGTAAATACATATGTAAGATAAAGTTTTAATTACAAAAAAAAAGAGAAGAAAAGAAAATGAGCAAACATATAATGATACATAACTAATGACATAATGTGTAATCTATATATATATATATATATATATATATAAAGTAGAGTGAAAATAAATATGTTACAAAATATAAAAGAATATAGAGTATATGTTTAGCAGTTGAAGTAAATATAAAAAGCAATGAATGCATAAATAAACAATGAACTAGAGTGGCAAGATGGTTTACCACGCGGGTCTGACTGTGGGTTAGGCTTTCTATATTGTTTTTTGGACCTCTAACATCAGGCCTATCAGTGGATGTTTTCTGTTGTTTTGTGGAATATCGCCCGTTGTTTCCGCAACTTTGTTTTTCATAGCAGCCTGCCTTCCCCTGGACATACGGGGGTCAAGGATTACCGTCGGTTACAATGGTTGAAGAAGACCTCGTGGATTACGAGGAGGACCCCATGCCAGAACAAGAGATTTGGGCTCATCAAACTGGCCCGGTCATGGGCCCCTGGCAGAATAAATTGCTTCGGACAACCGTTGTTGCTCAGTCGCCGCAACACCCGCCCTCCTCCGGAAAACGGCAACCTCTTACTGTCAATGTTGATGACTTACCCAGTTTGGAATGCCCCCCCCCCCCCTCTCCAGTCACTCTGAATCTCCTTGGCTCCAGTCTTCAAGCATCACCCACCTTTGACTCCCCCTTGCCTTATCCCCCGCAGAATCCCTTGCCTATGAACCCTCCCTCCATCTCCTTGGCTCTGGTTGGCCTTTCCAATCTCCTGCATCCTGCATAGTCCTACATTCATCCAGGCTCGTGTAGCTTCAACCCCCATTCCCTGATTCGATCTGCTTTCTTCAGCGCTCCCATACCAAATCCTCGACCTGCTTTATCGGCCCAGCATAGCTCGTCGGAACCGTGCATAAGTTTTCTCAGAGAACATCCCATGGGCCAGCACACGGACAAGCCCAAAAAGGGTCAGTGCCTCAAAGCGGTGAACACTAACATTAATCTGACTTTTGGTGAAGACGTTCCTATGGCGGACGCTATGGACACGGCGAGGAAAGTTCTAGTTAGTCGTGTACGAGGCAAGAAATATACAGTTGAGCGTCTGCGTCAATGGACCATGGAGATATGGGGTTCTCTATTGAAACAACTTCCTATAATTAGGGTTTTGGCCAGAGGATGGTTTGCCCTCCGCTTTCATAAGGAGGAGTACACGGACTAGATATTATCGCGCTACTAGCATATTGAGCTTACTCCTGTACTGTTTAAGAGATGGGATCCACTTTTCTATCCGGAGCGTGAACAGCTAGGAGTAGGGCCTATTTGGGTCAAACTACCTGGTTTTCCCATGTAGTTTTGGACTCCTCAGGTTTTCAAACGTATTGGAGATGCACCGGGGACTTACCTTGAGCATGACCAGTCCTACGAAAAGACTGGTATTATAACTATGGCGAGGATTTTGGTACATCTCGACACCAGGGAAGGGCTTGAAGAAAAATCACTCGACACAGGAGACACTTCTCGCGCAAACAACTTCTAGACTATGAAGGAGTCCCATTTCGCTGTAGGAGGTGCCACAAAGTGGGTCACCTATACAAGGATTGCCCACTACTTTCTTCGGTGACTACAGAGAACTCTCGGGGGACTAAGCAACAGAACTCTGAGGAGCTGAATAAGGGAGATCAGAGACAAGAACAGGCATAGAGGCTGCGGCGGGTGCTACACAAAAGGCAAAAAATCGGCGAAAAGCTCCAACCTCACCTCCTCGGACTCGCTCCAAATCAGCTGCGGAAGCGCCTCCTCTCCCGGGTAATGGATCTATCCCCATAACCTCTATACTTTTTTCAGATGTTATGTTTACTTCTCTGCAAACATCTTTGCATCCCCCCTCCTCTATACATTTCTCTATCCCTTCCATCCCTTGCTCCATCATTCCTCCTCCCCCACTTTCTCAACTACACCTACTTCCCTCAGGGATTTTTCCAGTCCCCCATCTCATACTTCCTCCCCTTCTAGGACGGGATCCCATCCCTACAACCTCCGATCCAGAGCTCGACCTAAGACTCCTCATTTAGGTTTTGGCCTTCCCCCGGTCGGACCAAGAAATATAAACCTACCAAGGGCGCCCATCCAAGATCAAATCAGCCATCAAGACAGCAGTGGTTGATGTAGCGAGGGGTCGTCAATACACCATTGAAAGGGAACTTAGAGCCATTGAGCCCTTTACCCTTGTCTCCCCATGATTTGGCTCTCCTACAACTACAGGGGATTAGCCAACCCCAAAAAGACATTGGCTCTCAAGCATCTTTTACATGGTTCCAATTGTGACATACTCTTCCTACAGGAAACCCTTGGCACTTCTGACATCATTACTAGAACCCTCATCTCTATCCTACCGGGCTGGGTATTTCAGGGCATGGATGCTATTGGCAGATCCGTAGGTCTAGCAATAGGTATTAACCCTAAAGTTGTCAAGCATATCTCCTCCTGGGGCAGTTTGGGATTCATCAGAATAGATATTTTTGTGAGTGAGCTTGGGTACCAGTTAAAAGTGATTAACATATATGCCCCTAATCAGAACAGAATGGTGTTTTGGCACAACTTGTTGGAACATAATCTTGTCTCAAGCACCACCATTATTTGGGGAGGGGGGGGGCGGGGGGGACTTAAATTTTTCTTTGGGAATGGAGGAATCCTGGGAACATCATTCACAGATCGACCCTACATCGGATCAAATGAGCACTCTACTGGATACTTTCAAACTTGTAGATGTTCCTATGAACAAGAAATTTCCCACATGGCATAACAGGAGGATGGGTGAAGTTGCCCTGGGTCAGAGATTGGATCGTTTCTTGATCCATGAAGATCTCCTCCGCAACCTACCCCTATATAGACAATGGGTTGGTACTGGAGGATCTTCTGATCACCTCCCCATATATCTTCAAATCTCTAGTCCCTCTAAAAAGCCTCGTGTCCCCTTCAAATTCTTTACTGGATACCTAAAAGACCCAGACTTCATCAATATGGTGTCTGAGTTCTGGAGAGCACAACCCCTTCTCAGGGAGTAGAGAATGGCAGTTGACTTCTATATTCGACTTAAAAATCTCAGGACTATGACAGAGAAATGGTCAAGGCGGAAGAAGTTGAGAGATGAACAGAATCTAAAAGACATAAAATTACAGATTGCCCAGCTCGTGGATGAACAGGGGCTTGGTTTCTTATCGGATGATACAAAACTCCATCTGATTAATCTGGAAAACCAAAAGGCAAAGATTCGACTTGAAAAAGAAGAACAATGGAGGTTGAAAAGTAGAGCCATTTGGCTACAGATGGAAATACTAAGTTTTTCCACAATTTTGCCAATGGTAGAAAGGCCACCAACACTATTTGGCAGTTGCCCTGTGAGCTTGATGGATGGGCCTCTACTCACCCTCCTTTAGCCAGGTTAGGGAATACCCATTTCAAAATTCAGTTTACAGCGCCAGCAGCCATCACTCTCACGGACATCATTAAGTTCACTGGCCATTTCCCTAGGTTTGTGGATCCAGATGTAGTAGAGGATTTGATACAACCGGTCACCATGGAGGAACTGGAAGGAACACTTAAATGGTTCAAGAAGGACAAGAGTCCTGGCCCTGATGGCTAGCCAATTGAGTTCTACTCGGCTTTTCTAGAGCTGCTGGGACAGGATCTGCTGACGGTCACTGCAGAAAGCAAAATCACTGGACATATCCATCCGCCCATCAACTTCACTTATTTGGCCTTGATCCCTAAGACTGATTCACTAGCCTATTTTAACGATTTCCGCCCCATATCCCTTTGTAACTGTCTGTACAAAATCATTTCTAAAATCATAGCCAACCGCATCAAGCCCATTTTATCTAACCACATCTTTCAGGAACAATTTGCTTTTCTCCACCATAGACATATTCAGGATGCTATTGGCTTAGCCCAGGAAGCCCTTCACTCCATTAAGCATAAAAATCTCAAGGGACTCACTCTCAAAATAGATCTTTCAAAGGCTTCGACAAAGTAAATTGGCTATACATCAAGATGATTATCACTCACTTGGGGTTTCCCCCTACTCTCATCAACTGGATCATGGGGGTGCATCTCCATTGTTTCTTTTTCCATTCTCATAAATGGATCTGCAACTCCATCCTTTAATATAGATAGAGGGATAAGGCAGGGATGCCCTTTATCACCACTACTATTCTTGTTAGTTATGGAAGGATTGAGCAGGCGAATTGATTCAGAAAAAATAAGAGAGGGCCTCAGAGGACTAAAAATTATGGACCAATACTATCTGACACATCTACTATTTGTATATGACATTTTAATTTTTTTGAATGGGAGTGTCCAGGACACCACTTCATTAAATGAGATTCTAAATCTATTCTGCAGAGCTACGGGAATGGAGATTAACAGAGATAAATCCACCATCTCCCTATCTGAATGTACTCAACAGGAATCTCATTTAGCCATACAAAAATTTCCATTTCAAGCTACTAATTTGATGGAGGGACTCAAATATCTGGGTTTTAGACTAAAACCAGATGGATACAAAATTGCTAATTGGACCTGGCTCATCACAAAAGTGGAGAAGAGAATAAACTGCAGGTGTCGCAGGTTCCTCTCTATGGTCGGCAGACTAATTCTTATCAAATCAGTCCTCGAAGCCACCCCAGTTTACTAGATGTCACTGGCCTCGATTCCAAGAGGGATCCTTCACATAATTCAACAAATCTATAGCAAAATTCTCTGGAATGGAAGAAAGGAAGGCAAACCTTTTGCCTGGGTTAAATGGATCAAAATTGCTACTCCAAAGAAGTGGGGAGGTTCGGGACTTAAACTACTTCTGGCCTTTGCCCAAGCCTTAGCCGCAAAACAAAGCTGGTTACTGCTAAAGCAAAAAATCTTTGGGCTCAGGTTATCCTACACAAATATATCTGACCAGCTACTATCACAGATTGGATCAGAAGTCCAACATGGAACAGAAAAGGCATTTCGGTGATTTGGAGGGCCATACTCAATTCAATTCCCATTATCAAGGAAGGTATACTATGGAAAATAGGCAATGGAGCCTCAGTGCGCATTGGAATTGACCCATGGTCGGGGAGTGGAAATTCCCATCAGCTACCAGTTGGACTGGTAAATCACCTAAACAGCAGGGGCATAAAGTTTATTGGGCAGATTGGTGATCAACAGAACACAACGTTTCATACACAAGCTTGGTTGGCCGAGCAGAACTGGAACATACCAAATGAATGGAGTAGAACATGGCAAATCTATATACAGGCACTCACAGAATCGCATGTTAGATTAAAGAATGTAAGAGGATGAACTTATTTGGGCACATTCAAAATCTGGACAATGCTCATCTAAACAAGGCTATGACATCATCATTGCAGATAAAAAACTGGAGGTCTTAAGAAGCTGGTGAGTTTCCATATGGAAATTAAAAGCTCCACTGTGTACCAGACTGTTGATATGGAACATTTTAGAAAATAAGATCCCCATTGGATCCTATCTAAAAAGGAGGGCTTTTTTGGGTCCTACACGGTGTGTCCTATGCCTCCAAGAAGAAGAATCGACCCAGCACCTATTTCTTAAATGTCCGACCACCAGGAGCATTTGGTCTCAAGTCCTACAAACTCTAAATATGACTATGAATTGGCAGGGTGCTAATATTACAACAGCGTGGGACACCTGGTGGGGTACTATGGCCGTGGAGGAAACAAGAAACCTTCCCCTTCTTGTTTCATGGTACATATGGCTCAAGCGAAACATCAAAATTTTTTAAGACAAACCGGTAAACTATAACCTGCTCCCTCCGCAAATCTGCGCTGCTTTTGAAGAACTTCCGAATGATGAGAGCCAAAAGAGACCTAGGATCATTCGGCAGGGACAGATAAACACATCAATACCTTGGGCCTATTTTGATGGTGCTGCCCAACAGCATGGTTGTGGGGGAGGCATATGTTTCTACCTATCTGAATCACACTATTTCCAGATCTGTATGGGACTGGGACCCGGCACTAATAATCATGTTGAGCTGATATCATTACGCCATCTATTATACTTTGCCATTCTGAAACAATGTTGAAACATTCAAATATTTGGGGACTCAAAGATTGTGACTGATTGGTTTAACAACACAGTTGTTTGTTCTGCTTACTCTTTGAGAACTATTATGGGAGAAATTGTTTTTTTCAAAACATTCTTTGATCAGATTTATGTTTCTCACATCTACAAGGAAAGAAATGAAACTGCTGACAAGCTATCGAAAGAAGCGACGCATTGCCCTCTAGGAGAGTGGATGATCGTCGAACATACACCTGCCAGAATCTATCACTATTTTCACAGGCCATATATAGATGGGGGACTACAGAGGGGCAACAGCCCCTAATTTATCAACATCTTGAATTTGAACTTTATTGCAATTTTGATACTGTTTATATTTAGTTATTGTAAATATGGATAGCACTACACACCTGTGTGCGTGATTTTTGAACTTTTTATTGTGGTCTTGAACCAGCACAGTATACCCTTTGGGTTTCATTGTAAATACTAGTTTTTGGTAGTGGATAGACAGCCACATTTACAGCGTATCCTTGCGAGCATCTACAACATGTAATTTCTCCTATGAAATTATGAATTTTCTTTAGGGAAAAAAAAACAATGAACTAGTGTATACTATATGATAATTGAAGAGATAAATAGAATCATAAATAATAAGGTCAGAGGAAAAAGAGAAAAAAGAAAGCAAACACTCTAGTACATATATATATATATATATATATGGAAATAGGGAGTAATGTTAACAAATAACACTAGTTGCAAAGTGGGAAACTATAGATGTGAAGTAAAAGTCAAAGAAGCTACAAGATGGCAATACAGAAGGGTGTCTAAAGAGCTTATAATATGTTAATTGGTACATGAAAGGTAGGGTATATAATATGGTAATTGATACATGAAAGGTAGCTAAAGCGATTGTTGTATAGGGAACAAATATAATTAGCAAAACTTGATACAACATAATAAAGATAATAAACGTTAATACATAAAGAATACAAAATCAAATATAAAATTATTGGCAATATCGTTATAGGAAAAAATGTATAATTATATAAAGTATATATAAAGAGAATAGTAGAATATGATAAAGTAAGACATAAAAAAAGGGGTTAAGTGGACAAGCATAATAAAATCACAAGTATAAAATATAATAATATAAATATATAGTAATAAGAACGACGGCTCCAGAACTTCAATAATTGCAAATGCAACTGAAAGAACTATCAGACTTAGAACTCATCCGGTGCCCTATAAATTTTTAAGGATGACTCCTTACTACTTTGTATTAGACTATATATAGACAATGTGTCAAAATCAACCCAACTTGTTTTGATTTTAAAACACCTAAAACTTTATTTTATCTTTACTTTATTAGCCATATTCACGAAACTATCATTTTGAAATTACCCATAGCTATGAAGAGTTACATAGGAGTATGTTATTTCAAATTATTATGTATATTTAATTAAATATGCACATATTGTTGATTCATGGATGCCCACATGAATTATGTTAGAATAAAATTTCTACATATGATGTCTTACTTATGAGCATGTGTGACTTTGTCGAAAAACCATAGATTTCTTATCATTGATAAGATGGATATAATAATAGTGATCAAACTTTACTATTTTGATGTGAAAGTTAATTGTAGGTATATTGGCTAGACATAGCCAAGTATGTCATATGAACTTAAAATATATAGCATAGATATCAACAAAATATAAAATACTAGGAAAAGGTTAATTGAATATATTTGATTATGAATATATCAATGCATATGTTATGATGTGTGGACAAGTATTTATGTTGCAGATGTTATCATCATCTTGATACGCTATACAAGCGTTGGTTAAATCCCGATACCAAACCAACCACGTGATGACAAAACTTCCAAGAACAATTGAGGCTCAATAAGGTTTCATGATAGGGTGTTCATCTTGATCCTGCTAGGAGGGGTGGAGGTTTTTCCCATCGTTTATCCTCCAAAATCTAGAGTCATGGGAGGATTGTGCGAGTTACGCTCCCTTAGACGTGCAATGATGATTGCCTACTAGAAAAATAGGTCGATGTAATCGACGCTATCACCCTTGAGATTTATGAATGGTTAGATCGGTATAGCGGACGGAGAGGATGGGAGTGGAACAGATTAGGAAGGATAGGATGATTATAGAATAGCTTGGGAACTTTGTTGGGGCAGAGCATGAATGTTCAAAACAAATTTTAAAAGTATTTTCTCATTACAAACAAGAATCCAATCGCAGAACGCAATCCTTACATGATTATACTAAACACTAAAGTAATTACTGATATACTATACAAACTCTAACTGTGGGACGAAGTGTTCTGAAGGAAGGGTATATGTAACGACCCATCTCAACTTACATGCAACATAGAAATATTAGCATGTATACAAAGCATGCATATGATAGCTACATATGCATGCATTTGCATGCACTGCACTAGTATGCATATTAACTTATTATGAAAATTATGAAAATTCCCAAGTAAAAGATAAATGAATTAATTATTGAAAGTAACGTAGTAGTATTTATAACAATTTAATTACATGAAGTGTCTATGTATAGAAAATGAATTAAATAGTAAAAGAATTAATTAGTACCTTATTTTATAATATATTAATTTAATTGCATTAATAACATTTTAAATAAATAATAAATTATTATTAATATTACCATAGGACAAGGTTAATTAACTTCATAATCCTTGGAAAGTCATGTTAATATACTTAAAAGATCCTATTCTCAAAGTCCGTTGATATGATAAAGTTCAAAATTCCATCTAATATATATTTAAGTAAAAAAATCTGATTTAATGTATGTGTAATTTAAAATAAAGAGGACCGACTCAAGTAATAGAATATTAATGGATAAGGAGAAGGTTGATTGGAGGGAAAGAGGGTGAGATTTCCTCAGAGGGAAGGATCCTTCCCTATATAAAATCAAAAAGGAGAAGTGGGTAGGGGGGTACTTCTGGATGGAAATTTGGGAAAGGAAGAAAATGGAGAATATGGGAGAGAAATTTTGTGAAATGACAAATGAGATTTGGGGCTCCGGATTTCAGATATAGATATATGAGAATTGGGCCCTGTTCTTAGAGGTTTTGGGCACGGGGGCCAAAAGGTTTCTCTTTCGAAGCCTTTTGGGTTTGGGATCCAGAAACACTGATCCCGGAAAAATTGATCCCAGACAAACAAGGAGGAATTTGGTTGGTATGGTATCAGGAGAACAGCATCATCCAGGGACCGACACCAACTCAGAAAAGCCAGGTATGTACATATGTCTAAATTGATTTGTTTAGTCATAAAATTGAAAAGTATAATCTGTATATTTTGCTAGAAATGAAATTATAATTACAGTATGTTAGAAATGAATTTACATAGACATGAATTTAGATAGAAATGAATATATGAAATTATAATTACAGTATGTTAGAAACATAAATGAATTTAGATAGACAGGCATATACTACTAGAAATATATGTAATTACAATATCAAGCTTTACAAGATGCCCTTCCCTAACTTTGTCACCTTAGCTCTAATACCATGTTGAGAAATCTAGGGTATCAAAGTTGAGTGATTTATCTTCTATTAGTCACTATTTGTGAATGATTTTTACTTCTTAGATTATGATCTTCTTTTACTTATGTTATTATAGTGTTATTCTTCATCAAACAACTACCAATGCATAAACCATAAGGAGACAAGAGACACAAAATGTAGGCTACCAACCAGGACTAAAACCTCTCCCACTTGAGAGGAAAACTTGAACAAATTCTTCTTCTTATAGAGTCTTTAATTGATGAATACCAAGACCAAGACCCTTGACTTATTTGCCTCTCTAAAACCAAGACACAAGATCTTTTCACTACTTCTCTTTTGTGCCAAAGTCAACACTTGGTCCAACTGCTTGCTTCCTTTGTACCTCAGCTATACTTCAGATTTTCGGCTTCCTTTAGACATGCAACTTCTCGACTTCCTTCAAAAACCCTAACACATGTGAAGAATCAACTTTGGGACCTTGATTCCTTTTGCTTTAGGAGGAGACTACTCACTTCAACAACTCGGCCTAATATCTTCTTTGATTTTCACCCAAAATATTCTCTTAATGTGACCGTAATACTTCAGCCTTCTTCCTACAATATACAAAATATATTTCTCACACGTGTGGGGGTTTACTACCCTTAAAACAAACCAAAAAATAACCCAAAGGACTTCACTCTTCCTTCGTTGGTTGGGAGGCTTCTTCCTTGACCTTTTCACACTTCTCTGACATTCTACCTTCAAATAAAATCCAAATTGCCCTATTTATAGTTGTTGGAGCCTGTAATAAGCCAACTTGAAGAGGGTGAACTGACATTTCTCTTTGTGTACTCCATCATGTAGCCAACATGAAGGAGAGGTCTTGTGCTTGTCTTGGAGAGCTTTCATACTTATTTAATGACTCATACAAATGTGTAACATGCCCAAGAAAGGTCTTTCATACATGACAAACTCAAATTGACTTTTATGACTAGATGACAAATTCTAAAGGCTCACAACGGCAGCCATCACTAAAAATAAAATTCCTTGCTCATGAAACCCATGAGACAAGCATTACAAAAGTAATCTTATTTTTTCTTCTTTACATCAATTACATGAAATCACAATTACACAGGTCATTATAAAGACCAAACCTAGATACACTTTTCAACAAGCCCAACTATCTTTAACTAGATTCAAATTTCAATAACTAGTAATCAAGTATGACATCTACTTCAAGGTTAGTGCTCCCTTCTAATCCTCTTGTGCATGATTTCAAAGCTAAGTTTCACATCAACTCAATAAGAGCAGCCTTGCCCAATAGCACTCCCACTAGATTTACAGCTACATTATTCGAGCCTATTTAATTTTAATCATTTCCATAGTCAAAATTTATAATATGATTAAGAAAATAATATATCCAAGGAAATGACAACTTATATGAAGTTGAAGAAGGATAATAACAAATAAGCATAAATGTAATCATATTTACTCTCCGCCTCTCCTTAAGGCCAATGCAAGGAGCCTTCTTATTCCATTGTTTATCTTCTCTGTGAGTTTTATATTATAGTCCACGTAACACCCAACTTCCAACTAATGTGTGTGCGTGTAGGTCCTGAACAATAATCAATCATCTATTAATGTAAATCATAACGTGATTAAATCACCACACATTTGAGACTCAACCATAACAAACTACTAACAATGTTAATATTATTAGGATTATTGCATCAATGTGCTCACTAAATGTTCCAAGTAACTATGCAAATTATGCGAAAATAACGATGTTAATATTATTAGGATTATTGCATCAATGTGCTCACTAAATGTTCCAAGTAACTATGCAAATTATGCGAAAGTAATAGTCCTTGAAACTTAGATCTCAAAAAAAAGTTATATTATTAGGGTGATTATTGTTATTTGTTTATTTATGAATATATTTTCAGTGTTATTTAATTGGATTAAATGATTATAATTGACATTACTAGATTGTGGTTAACATTGGTTTCAATATATTGTAGTAATAAAAAATCATTATTTAGATATAGAGAGGTCTGATCCTTGATATAGACCCAATGACCCCCAATCATGGACATCCCCCATGTAGTAAGGGTCGTTCAAATATCCCTCGATGGCCATAAGGGCCTCTAGACATCCCATGTACCAGTCGGCTTCCATGTGGCAGTAGTTCACCAAAAATAAAATATTTATTCACTAGTTCAACATTCTAACCATGACAAACATTATCTTTCCAGTTCATATCAGAAGACCATTGTTTGTGTAATGAAGAATAATGACAAGAATTTTGACTCCCATGTTTGGTAGGTTCTTGA
This sequence comes from Pinus taeda, assembly GCA_000404065.3. Lineage (NCBI taxonomy): Eukaryota > Viridiplantae > Streptophyta > Pinopsida > Pinales > Pinaceae > Pinus > Pinus taeda. Next base: position 83,120 of record APFE030241166.1, read on the forward strand.
ACTGTATATGTTTTTTCCTTTTTTATTTTTAATGGGATTTTAATATCCATTTAAACAAGGTCTATCGAACTTTGCCTAAGAATTGTTATTCCTATTGAATTGTATTAAAGTTTTATGCTTTAAAAAAATTTATAATGTCATGCCCCGAGAAACTTGGGGATACCTTCCAGCAGTCCCTGGAACACATCCCCTCATCCTCCAAACATGGTACAGCATAGAAGAAAGGTAGCAGAATAATAAGTGCCAAAATGTAGCAATCATTTTTATAATTTTGACAGTATAATAACACAACCATGAAATATATCCAGTTTAAGGTACATAAACCATGAGAGAATGCTGACAAAAGATCATAGTTGACTGGTTTATTTGACATATTTGCAATTACATTTCGAAATGTTTCTAGTCCCATTTTCCTTGTCCTGCACCTCTCAAGTGAATTAAAAGAATCATCCCTTATCATATTGATTTACTACGAATGCTTCAAGAGTTGAACCTAATCATTTAGTACTTGCTTTCTATTGAATGCAAATTAACATTAGATAGGTCCATGCAAGCTTCATGGAGTTCCATTTCCTGAAGGAATTACAATAAGAATAGCTAAGAAACCTGCAACCTTATAAAGGATGGAAAACTAGCATTTGGAAATAGTCCAAACACGCTCAACCAATCATAACAGTCCATTCCTTCTTGCAGGTTTGTGCCATATAATTCACTCGGAGATTCATAAAAATAGAATACATATGAAATACTGTTAGCTATAGCACTAACAAGATAATTTGTATACAACTCAATCAAACATTAGCAATGAACTGATTGGCGTTTACAACAAACCTGTATAGATTACCTATTCATGAATAAGACAAATGCCATTTCAGCATTTTATTAGTCATACTATAGGCCACCTGAGAAGTGAGTACGAAAGCAACTTGCAATTTTTCCTTTTTATGTTTTCAAGGGTGCCTTTTTCTCTCTATCAGCGATTCGAGCAGGACCTGTTGTATGTGACTTAAAACGTCCTCTTCCTTCTTCTTCTTTTTCCTGTATTGCAGGTACAAAGTATGTTACTTAACACATCCCCGTCTACCTGCCTATTATTCCATGTTTGTATAAAGAAAACATTCATTTATGTATTCTACAAGCAAATAAAACATAAAAATTGTGGAAAGTTCCCTGATTGCTATATTTTGAGTCTACTTTGGCAGTAAAAAGTTCATGGAAAATCACTTTTTACTGGTAAAGAGTTTGACAGGAACAATTTCATAGTCAAAGAATGAAAAATAAAATGTTCAATAATGTCAATCCCTCTGCATACTTTTTCTAAAACTGTACACAACTCTGGTAAAATGAGATTTGTCAAAAGACAAATGATACTTTATTGTTGAGAGGCGATGATACAATAAACATAACAGTACTTTTATATATAGTATCACCTTTCTACACAGCATTTTCAATCAGCAAATGTTTCCAACTGGGTTCTTCAACCTATTTTTTCAGTAACATAATGCATTGTTAAAAACTACCTGTTTTTTCTCATGCTAACTGAAATATTCTATTTTTGCATGACCAGTGATGATTATGCATTAGGGAAAATTTTAGGGGCTAGATTTCACCATGGGCTAATTTCCAATGTTTTTTGAACTAAGAAAAGGTTAACCAATTTCCCTTTTTTCTAAAACTGATTCACCCAAATTATTTAGGATAAAATTGCTTTACTCTAAAATCACCAAAATTTTCTAGAAACTATATAGAATTCTTGTCAATTTGAACGTTTTGAAAATAATATTTCCAAACATTTTATAGTCGTCATTTATTAGTTAGAAAGATTCACCAAAAATTGTGCACTTTAAGATAAATATGGAGTCTTAAAATTTACCGTTTGGCATAATCTAAAGTTCCATGCCATAGAATAGTTTTTGTGATTAGATTGTCAAGCTTGAAGGTCAACAGCTACCTTGATCTCATTTTTCACATGTGGATTCCTCTTGAAAGTTATTCAACTTAATAATGCTAGACAAGGCCAAGGATTCTATGTTTTCATTGTTGAGATGAGTTGATGTAATGATCACATGAAATAACATGCACGACATTTATATCAATGTGGACAAAGTCCAAGTCGGGATTAAATTGGCAAGGGTCCAGAAATTGAAAGAGTTGGGCAAAATAAATAAATAAATACAAAAAAGTTCCTTTTTTAGAAAATCCCGATTTTTTCAAAAACAATTTAAAAAATCGTTAAAGAAACTACCTCATTCACGATTTTATGGAAAAAGTCCCAAATTTAATCCCGACTTTTTCAACTGGAAAAAAATCGCCAAAAAGTCGGCCGATTAAATCGGCTAGTCCAAATAATCGGACTTTGTTGATTTAATCGTGACTTTTTCCACACTGATTTATATAATTATGGTGACTCACAATAAGAACTTGACAAGGTTATAGCTACAAAGACAGAAATTTATGCCTTGGAAATCATAGTCAAAACTTCACTGCATAAATTGAAAATTAAGACACTGAAAATAGCTCACAAGAAGAAGAAAAGCTAAAAGAACTGTTAAAATTGGCAACTAAGGCCAAATTCCACCTTGGCGACTGCTCATTTGATGGAAATGATGATTGCATTAAATTCCTCTTTTTGAGAGGATCAAATTTGATATAAAGATCATCTAATTTGGACAAGCAAAAGTGTGTTTTTGAATTTATGACCACACATGTGCAAATTGTTCAGGTCTGCCACATCATCATGTAGGCCTAAGTTGCAGGAAACGCAGGCAAGGGCGGAGTTTCCATACAGAAACAGAAACGAAACTCAGAAACACATACTATACGGCCCAAAATGTGTTTCTATCCCCACTGGCACGTTTCTCGAGGCAAAAACATGGCCAGTACGGCTGAAAACGCGTTTTTGCGTCGTACGACGTCGTTTCCACATGCAGTTTGACTATTTTTTTTAATTATTTTGTCTTCTAATTTTTAATTAGGTTATTAAAATGCCTTCTAGTTTCTTCTAGATGTCTGTCTAAAGTTATAAAAGTGAACTTTGTCTCATTCTCTCATCACACAATTCAGCGAGTCATTTCTCTTGGAGACTGGCGATTTTAGCAAAGGAGAAGAGAGGAAGAGACCAGTGGTTTCAGCTAGGGTGTTTTGAACAGTGAGCAAAGTAGATTTAAGAAGCAAGAGCAAGAGATTTCAACAGCAAGAGAAAGAGATTTCAGCAGCAGATTTGGAGTGCAGAGTTTCCAGCTACGACATTCTTGGCTTTTTGGCTCAGCTACAGCCATATTTCTCTTCTCTTCTCTGGCATTTTGAGGTAGCTTTAGCTACAGAAAATTAATTTGGGTAAGCAGCATTCATTTTGTTAGTTTTTTCCTACTATTTCTTCAATTTTTCTAGGGTTTATGCTGCCAAAAATATGAAAAACGTTTTTTATTTATAGATTTGTTTTTTTAATTTATTTTTGCACCAATGGCTTCCAACCAAAGTGCAGCTGCAAGTTCAAGCCCTAGGGCCAACCTAAGGGCTGAATATTATCCTCTTTGGAGGCATGTGACAAAGCTTCAAAAATGTGCAGGTGGTGGCTCATGGGAATGGCGATGTAATCTTTGCAATAATTCACCTACCCAAGAGTGAAGGCACATCTTTTGCACGGAGGAGGACATTGGATTGCAAGTTGCACAAAAACAACATATCCATTGGCATGGAGGGCATATCAAAGAGAGCAAGATGAGGCGGATGGCACTAAGAGAAGGCATGATGAGCTTACTCAAGCTACTCCTCAAGCTACATCTAACATTGAGCCAAGGATTGTAGTTGAAGCAAGAAAGAGGAGAGTCGGTGCCACTCAACAACATGAATAACCAGCACCCAAAAATACCAGAGGGGCATCCCCTTCAGTTCAGGATATCAGAATTGTTAAATTGGTGAATGTGCAAGCAAGAGAAGAAACTGATTCCAGAGTACCTAGGTGCATTTATGCATGTGGTATCCCATTCAATGTTGTTCGCTCTCCTTACTGGCAAGATATGATAAGGGCAATTAACAAAGCTCCTCATGGGTACAAGGGGCCCAACTATGAGAAAGTCAGAACTCAGCTTCTCAAAAATGAGAAGGAGCTTGTGGAGGATATTTTATCACCAATTCGTTCTTCCTGGAGTAGCTCTGGGGTTACCATAGTCTCAGATGGATGGACAGATACAAGGCGTAGACCATTGATAAATATCATTGCCACTTCCCCCAAAGGAACAATGTTTATCAAGGCGGAAGACTGCTCAAGAGAGGTGAAAGATGCACAGTTCATTGTTGATGTTATTATAAAAGTTATTGAACAAATAGGGCCTAACATGGTGGTGCAAGTTATCACAGATAATGCACTAGTTTGCAAAGCTGCAGGTTTAATTATTGAGGGGAGATATGACCACATCTTTTGGACACCATGCATTGTCCATAATTTGAATCTGATCTTAGAGGAGATCGACAACAAAGTTTCCTGGATAAAAGAACTCATAGGGGAAGCAAGGGAGATTGTCAAATTCATCACCAAACACCACCAATCTCAGGCCATATTTCGAGAGTACTTCAAATTGGAGTTGTTAAAAGTTGTTGAGACAAGATATGCCTCAAACTTCCTGATGTTGTGACGCCTTGTTGAGGTTAAGCATGCATTAGTTTCTATGGTGGTGAGTCAACATTGGATTGAGTGGAGACAAGCAGATTCAGAGCGGGGATCTATGGTGCGTAGATTGTGCCTTGATGAGGATTGGTGAAGCAAGGTAGATTTCTTGCTAAAGTTCGCAACCCCTGCATTTGAGCTTCTCCAGAGTGCTGACACTGACCAACCTTTCTTAGGAGAGCCATGTGATGGCATGGATTCCATGGTTGAGAAAACTATGGAAATCATTTCGCAAGAGTCTCCACAACTTTTGTTTGTTGATGATCATTTTGCTGGTTTAGTCAAGAAAATCATTGTTGATAGGTGGAACAATTTCAACACTCCATTGCACACTTTAGCACATGCTTTGAACCCCAAATTTTATGATGAGAAGCTTATTGCTCAAAGCAATGGGAAGAGGAAGGCACCCCATAAGGATAGAGAGGTGGCTAATGGGATGAAAAAATCCCTTATGAGAATGTTTCCTTCTCATCTACACAGGGAGGTAAAGGAGGAATTTGCTAGTTTTGCTACAGGAATAGATGATTATGCAGATATATCAGCTTTGGAGGAGAGATTCACCATGAATCCAGTTAGGTGGTGGATTTGTCATGGAGCAAATGGTGTACATTTGCAAAACCTTGCCATTCGTATTCTTTCATAAGTGGCAAGCTCTTCATCAGCAGAAAGGAATTGGAGCACTTATGGTTTTATTCATTCTGTGAAGCGCAATAGGTTGGGCTCACAGAAGGCAGAGGATCTTGTTTATGTGCACTCCAACCTTCGCCTTGCATCTCGTAGGGGTCCAAAATACAACAGTGGTCCTACTAAAGAATGGGATGTGGATGCAGAAAATCTTGATTTGGATCTCTCTCTTGCTGCCCTGAATATTGAGGTCGAGTCTGGAAGTGCAATTGGCGCATCATCTTCTTCAGTGCCACCATCCACTGTTGAGCATTGTACTGCTACTATTTTTGATGAGGATTAGTCTATTGTCTCTATAGTTCTTGCAGCCTTATAGTCTTTATTGTACTTGCAACCTCATATATTAATATAAATAAAAGGTTGATTTTGAGATTTGGATATATAATAAAGGTTGCTTTTGGATATTCCGATATTTTTATTTTCATTGTGTGATCATTCATGAGTAAATGTGATGTAAATTTAATCATGATGTTTAAATGTAATAAATTATAATGTATCATTTATGCTTTATGATTGCACATATATATATATATATATATATATTTGTGTTTCCCCGTTTCCAAAATTTGGGGAGGTCGCGTTTCATACCCGTGCCCCTTTTCGGAAACTCGTACTCGTTTCCCTGTTTCGTGCAACCTTAATGTAGGCTCATGAAGCCCAATGGACGTGTCACTTCACCCTTAATGACTTGTATAAATACAAGTGACTTCTCACCTCATTTGCCATCATCATCACTCGCACATTCTTCTCTCCTTCTCTCATTGGTCCGTACAACATTGGGCATTCTCTCTCTCACACGTGTGGCACAAGGAAGATGAATTTCTGGACAGAATTGCATGGCCAAAAATTTCAAGAGTTTACCAAGTTTGACCAACGTTGACCAAGGGTTGTTTGATAGTGCTTTTTGGAGGAATATTTATGTTAGACCAAACTGCATTGATTGGCACAAAAATCAAGATTTTCTCGGCTGTTTGACCTGCCTTGACTGCAGCCCTGTTTGACCACAAGTTTGACCACAGATTTTGTGATTGTTTTGGACCGTCTTTGACCGCTTCTGAAGACCCAGTTTGACTACCTTTGAACAAGCTACAAAGGAGGAGTTTGACTGTTGCATTGACCATCTTTGACTTTTTAGTTAAAGCTGAATTTGACTGCAAATTTGACAGAGTTGTTTTGACTTGAATTTGGCAAGTCAACTTTGACTTTTTGTATTCTCTCTCTGCTGAACATTTGATATAATAATAAGAATTGATCAAAGGGTTTTCCCCACATTCGGGTTTTTCCCTGGCATTCGCCAAATCTAGTGTCTTGTCTTGGCTAGTCTTCTACATTTTACTCTATGTTCTATCTACAATTCCCGTCAATGTGATTGCTATTGGAAAACTAAATTGGAAATTGACATTGGGCTAAGCATAAAACATTCCATTGTTAACAAAAATTAAACATGGTATTAGAGCCCAGGTGAAGACAAAGCCCAAGCACAAGAGAAAAGAAATCACCAAGAAAGATTTATTGGACAAGTTTCAATGGCTTCTTCATCTTACTTCAAGACCGAGGACAAGCTCAATGCAATGTTTTAAAACTCCGACTCCGACTCCGACTCGGCCGAGCAATGACTCCGACTCCGACTCCGAAATGGTAATGACTCGGCCGGCTCGTTTTCAATGACTCGGTCGTTGTAAAAAATACATTAAATATTTAGTTTTTTTATAAAAAAACATAATTTTG
>APFE030241166.1:106500-187173 GCA_000404065.3 Pinus taeda
ATCGCAGAAAAAAGTTATAGAAAAAATGCCACAATGACCTGTTTGGAGCAGCGAAACCTAGAATCCAAAGCTCTTATACCAAATGTTATGAAACCAGCTCAAGAAAAGATAGAAAAGATAGATCAACGCCTTAGAATTCAGCCTCTTCGAGGGGGCAACCTCCTTTACATTCCATAAATGAACAATTCTTGGATGATTCAAATGAAAAGACCTCCTTTCTATATATAGGAGTCTAAGGGGTCATAATATAATCAGAGCCTACATAACAATAATAATGTAAGGGCACAATAATAATAATAATAATAGTGGGCTTCTATGGGGCACAATAGTAACAATATGGGAACAATAGGGGCACAGCAATATTAATAAGGGGTACAACTACAATAGTAATGGGGTAGTCACTAGTATTATGGGGACCCAACAGTTTGGCTGCCCAACAATGCAGCTAGCTTAGGAGAGGCTGCCTAACCCAAGAATGCAGTCAAACCTCCTCTTCATTGGTCAATGCATGCATAAAACAATCCTGCTGCTCCACTGTCAGCCCTAGGTCAACATTGCCCTAAACCAAACTTGCATCCTTCCTTCTCCCACGTGTGAGTGCCTTCCTCCTCCTACGCATACCCAAGAGACTAGGAGAGAGAGGAATGAGATGGTAAGATGAATGTGATAATGCCTCAAGGTCTCTTCTTCTTATATGCCACGTCAAGGATAAGCTGGGGGTGTAAAACACTATTTTTCTTGCTGACCGACCTTGACAAATTGTCAAGAAATACAAATAAATTCATATCTCCATGAATACATGTCGAATCAGATGATCGTTAGATCAATCCTACACCTCTCGATGAGAGGAATCCGAGAAAAATATTCGTTGCCATAAATGAGGTGACCCACATGGAGTTTGGCCCTATTTTCCATTTTAACAATGGGCTCATCAACTGCTCTCTGGGTAGGCCTATTTCTCGAGCTCCAATTTACCAGGCTAGCAACAACTTTAGTCCATCAAAGCGTTGCACTTTGGCACTGTCCTTCACCCAACCTTCAGTTGGTCTTTGTAACGAATAAAATATATAAATAATATAAATATAATGTAAAAGATTATAATCATAAATAATAGTTAGTTAAGCTAGTAATTAAGGTTGAAGAGGCATGTCTAATAGGACATGACTCTTCATGAAGAGACACTTGCTTGGTATATAAGCAAGCCTCTCGTTCTCATTTGTAAATCATCATTCATTCTTATTCATTTTATTTAATATAATATTTATATCCTAAATGGATATCTTGACATTCCAAGTATTTTGGAGTAATTAATTTATAGAAGGAACTTTGTTCGCTTCATTTGGTATCGGAGCCACGTTTGGTATCGGAGTTGGTATCGGAGCCAAGTTTGGCTGATCACCAGGCCTTTGGCTATCAACCTACCATCAACCTTGTTGCTGTCATAATTGAAGCGTTTAGCTATATATTGGGAGATTCTCTATTTTTTTAGGTCTTTGGCCATTGCTACTATTTAAAAAATAACAAAAAAAATAATAAAGAATAAAGAAGAAGGGTATATAAAAGGAAAAAGAGGAAAGGAAATAATATATTCTGAACAAAACAAGACAAAAAGAAGTGAAAATATATTATATATTATATTATATTAAAAAAAAAAAAAAGTTTTACATTATTGATAAAAAGTGCATGGAATCTTTTCAAGTATATTTAAGACTTTTCACGTGGAGAAGCCTATGGTTTTAGAAACCAATAGTAATTGCTCGTGGTTTTAGAAACCAGTGGTAAGTTTTACATAGTTTTACATTTTACGTGGAGAACATTAACCAAGGTTTTAGAAACAACCCATGGTAATTGCCCATGGTATTTTAGAAACCAGTAGTAATTGCCCATGGTTTTAGAAACCAATGGTAAGTTTTACATTTTAACATTAACCGAGGTCTTAAAAACAACCCATGGTAATTGCCCATGGTATTTTAAAAGTAGAAGATATTTTGATAACATTGGAGAAAAAAAGTGTGATCTAAATAATTTTTTCATAAATTGTGAAACAACCCATGGTAATTGCCCATGGTATTTTAAAAGTAGAAGATATTTTGATAACATTGGAGAAAAAAGGTGTGATCTAAATAATAATTTTATGGTAGACAACAAAAATATTATTATTCAAATCAAATATAGTTAAAACAAATATTTTTGGCAGACAATACGATATAAGCAATTTACACCTAAATATTGGAGATTATACTTTTACCTCAAAATTCGCTGTGAAAACCTTACGTTTTGACCATATTGACATTGACAGTGACATTGTTTTGGGGTTACCTTGATCCGTATTTAAACAGGAACGCAATAAAATACAGAGATAACCATAAAGATAGATATGCAGCAGAAATAATACTTCATTTCATTACTGTAAAATACTAAAAGATGCTTACAAACAGAAGTGGAAATAAACCAGCTAGGGCGATGGTAGCTTATCTCTGAGAAGAGATGTGGCTACATGCCTCTGAACTGTGTTACAATGAGGCTCGAAGGCCTATTTATTGTTAAGAAACAATGGAAAACCCTTCACATTCCAAAACCTAACCCTAGAAGATGAAACGCCAAATTGTGGGCCCCGTTTTGGGTAAGTTGGTACATCAACTTCCCGAGGTCGCGAATTGGTCGTATTATCTCCGTTTGACGCGCATGATAGCCCGTTGGAAAGATCTCTCCGAGGACTACGACAAAAAAGACGATTTTTTGACAGAAAAATCGTTGGCGGTAGATTTAAAAAACGTTGTTTAGGGCCTCAAAATGGCTCCGGAAGTTTAGGACCCGAAAAAACTGCTAAAAATAGTAAACTGTGCTATAATTAAGGAAACTGAAAAACTAAAAGAGACGGTTGTGGGGGTCCAAATGGGATAGGTGGGTGGCCACCAACATCCACTTGGATCATACCTTGGATGGAAACTCTAGGTTCCTTTATTCTAAATACAAAGAAGAAGTTTTTAACATTTTCTTACAAGAAGAAGAAAATAACGCTCCAAGATTTTACACTAGAACCAAATTCAGTAACACCAAAAGATATCTCAGATATTTCAAAAGTAATGTCTCAAGAAGGTAAAAAGGTATTACAAAATATGCAAAAAGAAATTGACAAAATCAATGTTGACAAAAATGAAGAAGTTTCTCGATTTAAAAACCATACCGAAAAATTACTATCGCAAATTAAGAAACTTAAGAAGGATAAGAAGTCATTAGAAAACAAGGTACAACAACTTATCGAGAAAGAAGCATCAAATGTAGGAATTCAAGTTGATGACAAAACAACAAATACCTATCGAGTGAATATGACAACTCAAGAAGACAAGTCAGTTAAAGAAACAACACACGTAGATGTTGCAGTTCAGACAATGAACATCTCAAGTGAATGTTCCATAACCAATTCAATAACATCCTCACCAGAAGAAAATCTAAAAACTTTATATCGGCATCCGAATCACAAGATTAGACAACTCAACCAAGCTACGTATCAGGACCATTCAGAACAGAAACAACAAACTAATGTTCCAGAGAATAATGACATAACATCAATCCAGTCTTATGCTAACAAGTCGTTACAAAATTCCAGTGATCAAAATACTATACAGAAGATTAGTCTGGGATGGTCTGATCCCTTCTCAGTGTGACAATTTTGTTTGTCACTAAGAAGATCTTATCAACTTGTATCGACGAGGATGACTATTCCTAGACAGAAAGACTTTCGAAGCAGAAAAAGAGATCAAGCCTTTTTAATCGACAAGCTTTGAAGACAAAGCTTTTTGAGGAAGAAGGCAATGTAACGAATAAAATATATAAATAATATAAATATAATGTAAAAGATAATAATCATAAATAATAGTTAGTTAAGCTAGTAATTAAGGTTGAAGAGGAATGTCTAATAAGACATGACTCTTCATGAAGAGACGCTTGCTTGGTATATAAGCAAGCCTCTCGTTCTCATTTGTAAATCATCATTCATTCTTATTCATTTTATTTAATATAATATTTATATCCTAAATGGATATCTTGACATTCCAAGTATTTTGGAGTAATTAATTTATAGAAGGAACTTTGTTTGCTTCAGTCTTCGTCCTTCAAGACAGCTCGTCTAGGGCTACTTTAGGTAGCCAACGCACAGCCCTCCAACCAACTCTATGACACCCAATCTCGCCACTGCAAGTTCTGCTCCTAGGATGGACTTTTGACCTCCACGAAAAGTCCTCCAAATGGCACCCACAGGCTGCACTGCAAACTGATCCAACTAACAATCTTTTTCAACATAAAACCATACTAATGTATACTTATGGCCTGATGTGTACTGTTGAATGTTTGCACTACTGATTATGGCTGAAACACATTCTGCTACAGCACCATTCTCCACATCCAATCCTCCTCCTTCACTGCGACTTCCCTTTAGATATCTCAGGCCACTTCTTGTTGTAATTATGGGCTACAAACAACTCTCCAACATGCATCCACACTTGCCAAAACAAGGGTATGGGCCCATGGCTAGTTCTTCTCCTCAGAACAGCCTCTCGACCTCCCTGTTACTTAGAGCATGCGGCTTTACTAGAATTAACCTCCAAAATTGTAGTTTATTCAACAGGGTTAAACCCTCCTCAAATCACAACAAAACCACACCATAAATATGCCCAGGCCTGCAGCTGCTTCTCTAGCTAGAAACTCAAACATATGGGAGAGAGTAAACCCATACAAACACACCCCACACTTGTCTTTGTTCCTCCTGTAATCTGTGGCTGCCTCAGAGATAGTTCTCTATGAGAAGATGCACATTTGGATGTCTAAAATGACTCCATATCACCTTCTATATATACCATAAAGAAGGGCTCTCAAAACGTCATGTTTGAAGCAACACGTTCATTGGATTCTCCAAGTCAACCTACTTTGACACCCAATAAAAATTATGTCAACTTCAAAACTTCATATCTCTCTAATGACAACTCGGATTCGGACGATTTTCGATGCCTTGAATCCATCATGGTTTTTCCCCAAGGCAAGACGATCATGTGGCTAGCCCCTTTTTCATGAATAATGAGGGTTGATGTGGCTTCCTCTCAAATCACAGTGATCAAAATAGGAAGGTCAACTTCCGGGGGTCATAACTTTTACAAACAAACTCTGATTGAGGTGATTCTTGCACTGTTAGAAACGTATTTGTGTGTACAATAGCGCTAGGGGGTGTGCACCTAGGCAGCAATATTTTACCGCCAAAAAATGCCATTTGATGCCTCAAACTGATTTTGGAAGGTTTTCAGACCCCAATGGTCGTGTGAACTGATTCCTCCACTTTTTCCACTTTGAAAGCATCAAGATCAATGAAAAACAATATAATGATCCAATCCATATCAGCATCACTAAATCGTATAAACTAAGGACAGACTCTTTGGAGGCATAGACTCAGCAACTTATGGATCAGAGCATAACTAACATATGATTTGGAAATATTTTTGTTATTTTTGTTCCATTAAAATTTATTTCAGGCATTCATGATGAAATAATTATTTACCCCATATCCTTTTTCATTGCCTTTGTGTACTAAAAGCAGTGTCAATATTAGAGCTATTTGACACAAAATAGATATTAGACAAAAACTTTGCTTGAAAATAGACTTGTAATTTGACTACTATAATAAACCTCATACATTCTCCCTCTTCGTACCTTCTTCTTTACAATCTGTACCACATCCTCATCATTAAGTGTGTGTGCCATGCCACAACGTTGTGGATAGTGCTTTGCACTTGTTCCCCAGACTAGTACATATTTAACATCCTTCATCAATGTTTTGTGTATATGGTTACATAAATCTTCCACTGTACAGCCACCTCTGTCCTGATGTTAAAATCAAACACAAACTACACATCAAATGATATAACCTTGTGATCACAAATATTGCTTATTCACAGATCTGGAAAAATGATATCCAAAATATAGTTGAAGAGAATTTGAGTACACTTGAACTTACCGTAGACAGGACAAAAGGTTCAGAAAAATCAGGTTGCTGTCCCTGAGGTTTGGTGTAGACTCTTACTAACCCCATTTCATCCCACATTCTTGCAAGTAACCGATCAAGATTGAGCTGCATATAGAGTGACAAAATCACAGGATATAAATCAACAAGATAACAAAAAGACCAGCAGCATCAGAAAAATATGTAGCACATAAAAAATAAAGAATAGCTGTAATTTGACAGACAATAGTGATGATGCATGCCTTCAAATTGCAACTAATGACAATAGAATTTGGCTGCCGGGATAGCCGGTCAACATCATCAATACCGACAACATCAATTTTATTATAAACATAAACACATTTGATATATTTCCGGTTCCCTTCAATGACGTCGATGAGATCATCAACAGTGGCATCTTCCCTGAACAATACCTGCAATCATCCATCACATCCATCATTTTCATTTTTACAGTTACTCTTAACTACAAGCTTTAAGAACATCATACTGCTAGAAACAGAAATCACAAACAACCATTTGTGGATGACTTAGGCCTATCTCAGTTGAATATGCTTGGAATATTATTACTCTGATACCAGGAGTCAAATTTAATCAAGTGACTTTTAGTGTCTAATGATGGTCACATTGTGCTAAGTGACCAACTTTAGAGTGTAAAACTGTAATTAGAATTAATTGATGCTACTTAGGTCAATTAGGTAGCATAACAACCTAATGTATGACTAAAAACTAATCTACCACATTGTATCGAATGAGACTATTTTTACAAAACATTATATTCTACATCTCTCGTTGCTTGTGTGTTCTTATTTCTCAATGTGATATTAGAGCGATACTTTCTCACAAGTTGTGAAGATTAGGTAAACAATGAATTCTATGCTTAAAGATAAAGGTCCAAGGATAAAAGTGAATGATGTGAAGAGAAAAAGCAACTCTATTTTTTATGTTTTTCTGGAGTCTAATGTTTGGAGTTGAAGTGTTATTGAGAGATAGAGGGAGAAGTATGTTTGATGAGTTGATTTTCTAGTGCAATCAAGACCAGTACAATTTTTAAAATTGATAACTACTTCCGATGATACAATCAGTCTTCTTATAGCATTCCAATCATTAAGCAGTTATACATGAAAAATTTCAACAATTCACTTTCTTCAATAGAGCAATAGAGATCACAGTAAACAATGAAACAAGAGACAAGAGACACCAGTAATTAGGCTAGCAGCCAGGGCAAAACCCACAAGGGGAAAACCCAACAATCTTTCCTTATGAGAGAGAATTCAGTTCATCAAAAGCACATCACAATATTCCAACCAAGATTCCAAATTTCTGACCTCATTAAATGGCAAGTCAAACTAGTCAAAGAAGAAAGAATATGGTCAACACTGGTCAAAGTCAGGTCTGCAACAAAAGGGCTGAATTTTGGCCTGAGGTAGCTTTGAACAGGAGGGCCAAAATTCAGTCAAATCCCCAATCAACAAACTAGTCAAAAGTCTTGGTCAAAGGACAGAGTTGACCTGTGGTTAACTCTGTCAAATACAAGAATAGAAGGCTGGTTAATGCAGAACAGAAAATCTCCGTCTCCTTCGCACGTGTGACCTTCTTCTTGTGATTTTAGATCGAAGGTTGTGATGTGAAGTGATGCCAAATGAGGGTCAACGAAATCTTATTTATATGTAACTTAGGAGGAGGGTTTTGACCTTGGGGTCAAACCATTCATCATGTGGGGCTGACTTGTGCACATTAGGCCAACATGGTCAACAACAAAACTATGAATTTTCTCCATCAATTTGCCAATGAAAATACCGACCATAGCTACCAACTTTTCAATACTCCCTCTTCGCTAGGGAGGTACTTTTCATTCTCTCTCTCAAGATCAATCTCCCCAACCAATCCATAGGTCTCTCGGCAACTGTCCAAGGGAGAGATCAAATGTATAAGTCTCTCTCTCTTTCAAGATCAATCTCCTTGACCAAACCATAGGTCTCTCAACAACTTCCCAACAAAGAGATCACAAGTCTCATCATAAGGAGATACATATCATCAAACACATCCCATAAGCCAAAACCCAATGGCATCAAGGTCAGTGCCCAACTGACCATGAAATCAGTCAATGAGGCAACCATATACACAGGGCCCATCTCCCCAACCATAACATCTAGGTCCATGACCCAAGGGAGGAATCCCTATCTCAATCCTCGACTATTTAGTCTCTTAGTCAATTGAGCTAAGGGATCTCTTCAAGCCTCAAAACCAAATTCCTCGACTACATTCACTGGCCTCTCAGTCAACTGACCTAAGGGAGGGACAATCTTTCCAACCATGATCTATGGCTTCTTAGCTACAACCCAAAGAAGATTGTTAATCACATGATTCTATATAATCAATGCTCCCTCTCTCCCAGAGAGGGATTCTCAACAACTCCAATTTGTTCTCTAAAATAAACAAACTTCATCTGGGACAGTGGCTTCGTCAAAACATCAACAACCAGCTCATCAATAGATACACATTCCAGCCTCACAACTCCCCTCTAGACAATATTTTGGATGTAATGATACTTGATCTCAATGTGCTTCGACCTGTCATGAAAAACTGGGTTCTCAAAAAACTTCATACAACTTTAATTATCACAATATACAATGGTCATTTCCAACACCTGATCAAATAAACCAAATAACAACTTTCAAAGCCACACAACTTCACAACAGGTTGAACAAGTATCAATAAACTCAGCCTCATCTTTATTAAGAGCAACAAAAGTTTGCTTCTTGCTGACCATGAAATCATAGCAAAGCCCAAGCTAAAACATAATCCAAAGTGCTCTTTCTATCATCAGAGTTTCCAGCCCAATCAACATCAATGAAACCATGTAATTGCTATTTTCCATTAGAAACATATCCCAAACCATAATCAAGGGTGCCATGCAGATACCTCAATATATGTTTTGTTGCAACCCAATGCACATGTCGAAGCTCAATGTGTTCACATCATAGAAAATATTAGGTCTAGTGTTCACAACATAGTTCAACGAGCCAATCAATTTCCAACACATAGAGGGATTAATCATATCAGAATCACAGTCACGAATCTTCTTCAAATTTGTCACCATAAGAATGTCCATGGACTTGCAATTCATCATGCCAAAATTTCGAAGGATCTTAATAGTATACTTGCCTTGTCCAATAAAGATTCCATTACGTTTTTGACAAATTTCCAATCCCAAATAGTAATGCATAAGATCTGTTACCCACCACATGTGGGTAGTATGGATATGAGAAAGTTTTTCTCCTAAATAGTCCTCAGCCGGTAGCCAACAACTTCTTGCAGCCACCAGATACCTCGATGTGTCATTGTCTCTACCACCTGAGCCAGCCATGTGGTCCCTCAACCACTTGTCATGATTGTATGTTTGAAGGTGGGCCTCCCAACCCCAATGGTTTGGATTTTTTTCGTATAGTTGAGTAATTTTCCTTACTTATCATGGGCACTTTTGTGTGTGGGTTGGTGGGACGATTTAGCGGAAAGAGTGGGTTAGGTTTGTATTCTTTTCTCCACTACCCGATATCATGGTTACTATTGTATCCTAGTCCCGTAGGATATCTTTTACTGGCCACTAGCTTTAGGGTTGGCACTACATGGGAAAACCTGATTTTGGTTGCATGGTCCTACTTCCCGATACCACCTACATCGCTCCCCTTCCACTCATTTTAACCCCATTCATCTCTTTTCCCACTCGGGTCCACATGTGTCCACTGGGTCCACATAGGCTTAGCCTCCCCCTCCACTTGTCCACACCTTGGGTCGGGCCTGGAACAATGCCCCAAAAGTTGATGTAGCTAAAAAGAAAAGAAAAAGCATAATTTGGTCACTCTCAACAGGAAATGTACTACAAGATGCAAAAGATGGTCAGGACATACAAATTTAGCACATGGGCAAAAGCCAAACATGAGCTCTACCACTTATCCATGGCCATCACCCTAGTTCCTATGGGGCCTAGATGAGCCCACTCTATCATTACGGAACCCATGATTGTTCCAACCCTTGTTGGGCGATGAACTGCCCCACCATAAGGGGGTATCCACTGCAACATATTACACATCATGCTCTCATCCCCTAGGGCCCCAAGTAGTTATGAAGAAAAATCAAACAAAGGCAAAAGGCATATGAAGAAGGATGGATAAACAAATGCCGAGGTAACTCATGTACCATGATTTGTTCCCTCCTACACTCATACACCCAAGTGTGGGCTTCCCTTATTACAACTACATGTGTACCATGACATGTGGTCTGGATGATTTCCCCTGATTCCCACTCTACTCCATTTTATATCATTGTCACCTACCATTTGAGGGTTGTACCATCGACATGTCACCCAATTTAGAGGTTAAAACCACCTAATAGAGTCCTTGGAGACACTTGTACATGCCAAAGCCCACTATGGAAGGGCATGCCACCATGAAGTGCCCCATTGGTTCCATGACTTGTAAGCTATTTTACTTGATTATTTTGATGACTTGTTATATTGGAGGGCAAGGGGACATATTGGATCTTATGCATAATTACAAGTGGGTCTCCACTTGGGGCTTGGTCTCCCTATATGGGGTCCTAGCCCTCTAGAGGGCCACATTGGCCCTTGTAGGGTGAGCGTTGAGATCCATGGGTTGCCAGGAAAGATTACTTCATGGATCTCCAACGGTGCTCATTGATTGCTTGTGTTCTACCTTTTGGATGAGGATGATGCACCTGGTTCACCATGCCTAGTCGGCTCCACAGTTGAACCATACACTTGGCAGATGTTCCAATGTCCAAAAGATGTCTCCCACTACAGAGGGAGGGCTTATATCATCATTCTATCCCTTACAGATGGTCTATAGGCATATTCAATCCATTTGGAGACCCATGAGGATGTCCTTGTGCCCCCACACCCACTTGGGAACCACAGGTTCTCGCTTGGAAAACAAGGGGCAAACCCCTTGTCCACTATGTTTGGAGTCCATTTCTTCATCATGGTGCCCCTTAGACTTCATTAGGCCTCCTCAAAGGCCCAACAACTCACTTTGTTGATCATTCGACCCTCTTGGCAGGCTTATTCTTGTATAGTTGAACTATTTGGTGGGCTTGTCACCAGAAGTATTGTTATTATGCACATTATTTTATTTTAGAGGCTAAATTAGGCCAAATCAGCTAAATCAAACTCATTAGAGATTGTATAAATAGATGAGAGGTGATTCATCCTCTCATGATCACTTGGATTGGGTTATTCTCTCTTGTGAGATTTTCACTATACCTTTTGGAGAACGAATTTGGATGAAATGAATGAATTTTGATAGTTGGATCTTCTTTCTCTTGTCTTAGAGCTTCACTATTGGCATAATATGATGGTTGGATATACTCTTTTACACATCCAAGTGCTATTTTCATGTCTATTCTTGTTATTTACTGTTTTTCTTATGCGAAATTGTGGAAATATTGATCTTTTGTAGTGTTGCATCATTTCATGTAACCCGTGTGAATGGGTAAATGTTCTTAGATATTGTTTCGATTGAACACATCTTGATAAGCCATCGATTATCGCAAATTGAAGTACAAATTCTTGTAGCAGCTGCTCTTATGCCCTAATTGCCATGCGAAGTTGTCTAGAAGGCTCCTTGATTGGGTGTAGTTCCTCTAAATCATAAATTTCATCTTGACTCCATCTTCCCTAAAGGATAAGGCATTGATCCTTCCATAGGTGATCATTTTCAAAGAGAAATCATCTCACCTTCCCCTCTTTCTCTAGGTCTAGCATTCATAGGTCACCTAGGGCATCACTTTTCAAAAGATTTCACCATCCAAAGAATTTGATCTCTTGCCCACAACTATGTTGGTGTGTCCTTTAGAAGCCCTCCAATTTTGAAGCAATTCCGACAATGGAATCTTGAGATATTTCAAGCCCTAGCTTGAAGATCGATTCTTGCACTTGGTTTCCCATTGGCTAGTAACCTCATTGGGATTATAGCATCAAATCATCAAAAGAAGGTTCTTTCTTTAACCCCTTCTTTTCCCTAATTAGGTCAAGTACATCTTTGGTTGATCAACTCCATATGCTTGACCTAATTTCAAGTCCACTTGGCCTTTTGTGGTTCGCAACTTGTTGACTCCAATCTCACAAAGATCACATAAACGCCAAGTCTTCATAAAGACCTCCAGGTCTAGTAATCATTTTGTCAACGCATAATCTCAAAACCTAGCCCTAAGGGTCTTCTTGTCCCTTCCTAGACAACCCACCAACTTGCTTTCAAAGCAAGCAAGCCATACTATTGAGTCTCTCTTGTGAATAGGCCTTGGGAATCACCTTTCATCATTTCATTAACATATCCATTATCGTGATTCCTCTCATATCGGACCTCCTCCCATTGGTGAAAGTCCATAAAGACCAAAGAGCCTTAACTAAGGTGATAGTGGGCTATCGCTCTATTGTTTCCCTTGACCTAGTAGTTGCCCCATAAGATGCCCTCCTAGGAACCTTGCTAGTTAGAGCAGTAAGAAGACCAAGATCCTTCATCTCAAATTCAGAAATCAATTCCCTTTTCCATTAGACAATGAGAACTTCAACGCCTATCAAAAAAAAATCATCTACATACAACAACAAAATCAAGGGCTCACCTTCAATAACTTTGAAGTACAAATTCGAATCATCGCTCTTATTGAAACCAAGGCTCAACAAATAGCTACCAATGCAAGAATAACATGTGTGAGGAGCCTGCTTAAGCCGATACAAGGCTTTCTTCAATTTGCAAACATGACTCTCTGTATCATGAACCTCAAAGCCTTGAGGTTGCTCAATATAAACTTCTTCAATTACTCCATTCAGAAAGGCAGTCTTGACATCAATTTGATGTAATTTCCAACCAACAATAGAAGCAAGAAGAACGAAAGATCTAATAGAAGCATACCTGGCAATGAGAGAAAATGTGTCTTCATAGTCCTCTCCCTCTTTCTAGGAGAATCCTCAGGCCACAAATTTTTCCTTTTACTTCTCAATACTTCAATCAATAGCATGCTCGATTTTGTAAATCCATTTGTAAGACACAACAAATTTCCCTTCAAGCCTTTACACAATTTCCCAAACATTATTCTTCAATATGGATTGGTACTATTCAATGATAACATCTTTCCAAACTTGATGTTCAACAAATTCTTCATAGGTAGATGGCTCAAACTCAATGATCTTACACATCATTGTTACATAACGATAATACCTTTTCAACCTCTTGCCTTCCCTGAAGGTCCCAAGAGGCGCAGCATGTCCTTCAACTTCCATCAAAGTTCTTTCAATCCAAGAAGGTCTCTTTTTAGTCTCTGGTATAGTGGCTCTTGGAGAGTCAACAAATCCATGATCATCAGATTCTTCATGAGTGTCTTGTTCCATCGGTTCAGGTTCTTTGGATTTCAATTCCACGTTCTTTGGGACCAATTGCATCTCATCATCAAAGTCTAAGTGTGAACCCTTGAACTTCCAGAAAGTAGCATCCTCATCAAAGATAACATCCATGGAAGTTTCAATAGAACATTGTCCTATTACATAGACCCTAAAGGCCTTTGAATTTTCACTATAGCCAACAAAGGTTCCCTTCTTTTAGAAAGGTTCCAACTTCATCCTTTTCTCCTTGGGCACATGAACATAAACAATACAACCAAAAATTCATAAGTGTTCCACATTGGGATTCTCACCTATGAACACTTCTTTAGGAGTCTTGTTGTAGTCCAACATTCCGTGAGGGCATCTATTTTGAACATAAACAACTATCCTCGAAGCTTCTCAAAACATTGGCAACTCTTGATCATGAAGCATGGCTTTGGCAGCTTCCATAATAGTCTTATTCTTCATTTCGACAATTCCATTTTGTTAAGGATAGTAAGGAACTTTCAACTCCCTCTTAATTCCAGCATCCTTGCATAAAGCAATCAATTCTTTGGATATATACTCTCCTCCGTTGTTAAAACTTAAAGTCTTGATCCTTCTTCATGTAGCATTTTCAACTTGTGCTTTGAATTCCTGAAACTTTTCAAATACTTCATCCTTGTATTTCAAGAAATAAATCCATGTTTTTCGAGAGTAATCATCAATGAAAGTGACATAGTATAGATGACTACCCAAGACTTGTCAGACATAAATACACAGACATCAGAGTGCACAAGATCCAAGATTCCTTTAGATCTCCTATCATTGCTAGTACATCTTCCTTTGACATTTTTCCCAAGAGCACATCCTTTGCAAGCTCCATCACGTTCAATCGTTATTTCCAGTACATCTTTAACAAAATCTTTCAATCTAGACAAGGCTTTATAATGAACATGAGCATACCTTCGATGCCATAATTCACAAAGATCAATGGTGTTGTGTAACAAGGCTTGAATAGATCGACCAAGGAGATGATATAAGCCTCCAATTTGTACACCAATGACCTTGGCAAATTCAAAGAAGGAGTCCTTCCATACTAGAACTTGTCCATCAATGAAAGCAATTCTATATCCTTTGTCTTCAAGAGATGAAATGGAAAACAATTTTTTCTTCAAACCAAGAACATATAAAATGTTATCAATAGATACATTACCTCCTGAATCGAATTGGAAGGATGATGGACCAATGCCTTTGACTTCGTACTTGACATTGTCTCCAAGCTCAAACCTTTGAGCTATCTTCTTTTCAACCAATTCAATGAGAGTTTCACGACTTCTAGTCATGTGCCTAGAGGCACCACTATCCAACATCAAAATTTCATCGTGACTTGCAATAGAACCTGTAAAAGCAAAAAAAACAAATATTCATAATCAAAATCATTTTTCCTAGGCCTCCTCTTATGAGATGGTTCGTTTAGATAAGTTGCAGAAACATGATGCTTCCCTTTCCTTTTTCTACCATCATTCCTTTAAGGATCATTCCTTTGAGGGAAGTTATTTTGATAGTGACCATATGCTTGTCAACAAAAGTATTGAACATCTGCCATATCTCTTTTATCTCTTCTATCTTGAGAGGGAGTAGGAGGTCTTCTTTGTGGAGTAGGTTCCCTTCTTGGAGCAGGTTTTGAATTAGGTCTTCTACCTAAATTTTTTGAAATTTTCCAAAGTTTTTTCTTCCCTTATTACTTCTTGAGAGGGCTGCAAAGGCTTGAGAATCTTCACTTGGATTTGAAATCTTGCCTCTAGATAATGTTGAATTTTGTAGCTATGGTCGGCCTTCATAATATTCTTTTGTAACTGTAATATTTAAATATGTATTATATTTGCAAAAGGAAATTTTATAAAGCATGTTCTTCATGCTTGCAATAAAAATAAATTATTTATTTGTATGCTCTTTAATAGAGGGAAAATGAAAAATTTATATTTGTATTATTGCCTCCACAAAGATCAAGTTGGTCCTCCAAGAATCAAGTCGGCTTGCCCAAGGGACATACCTCTTCACATGGATGAACAACTATAAATAGAGCCTAATCACTCTCCAAAAGTCACATTTCGGATTGATTCTCTGAGGCAAGTAGCTCCTTGATGTGGTATGAAAGCTCGTTTTTCTGAGGCAAAGAATTCGCTCCTTAAAGGCAAAAAAGATCCAAAGTCTGAGGCAATGTATCTCTGTGAAAGCATGTGGTTCTAAGGCACATCTTGATATTTTTCCATGATACTAGAATCTAGGTTAGAATCTTACAATCACTGGTGCTACCAATCCAAGTATCACAACAAAGTAATTTTCACAACGAAATATAAACAACAGTAAATCAACACATGCACAAATATAGATAACTTTTTACAATTTTCAATAGCCCAAATTCATTATATTAACAACTTTAATACAACAGTTTAAGGCTCCCATACCAGGGACAATGGCCCTCATATAGCCACTGATACAAGAATACAAGAATAGGATACTCTGATGGTCTAGCTGACGTAGTCAACAATCACAACTCCTCTTGTCGTACCTTGAACACAACTGTTGGTCCTTCTACACCCAATCTGCAACTCCTCCCTCTATCAATGGTCTTGCTCCTTTAGGTCATTGAACTTGGCCTATGAATCTGCCCTCTAGCTGATCATTCGTCCATCAATGCATCAACACTTAGGGTCTTGTTTCGAGTTGCTCACAATTCCATTTGTGAACAACTCTCAACTGCCCACTGTTGCTCCTCAGCTCCTTTGGGACTTCTTCCCTCTAATGCCTTCTTGTGTTGCTCCAATGAAGACAAACTTTGGGTCGAAGGGTTGCCACCTATCACTGCAAGATGTCCTTCTCCAACAATGAACTTGGGGTGATGTAATTTGCTCCCTTGACCTCCTTCCTTTGTCCTTCAAGGACAACACATAGGGCTACCTTGAGCACCTCCTTGTTGTCCTCTAACAACATTGAGACACCCAGCCAAATCTGTCCAACCTGGACAACTCATCCACTAGCATCAAAACAACTTAAACACATCATCAACAGACCTTTTAACTCTTCCTAGGATGGTGCATTTGTTGTTGGTTTTGTTGCCTGGTTAGGGATGATATCAGTCCATGCAGCCCTAAATCTCTTGCCTCAAACCCTCCTAACAACTGCGATCTTGCTCCATTAGCATGTTGCTCCCATGCGTTGGCTTCAAGGGTGATATGCTCTTGGTTCGGCCCCTCCAAATAGCATCCTTTGGACCTCGACATCTTCTGCAATTTCCTCGGGGGCTACGTCTTCACAAACAAAGAAAGAACCATACCAAAACTTTAAGGCAAAATTCCTCCAAGAAACTTCGACCTGTCTCCTTTTGTACTCAACGTTCCTAGCAATCATGCAAAGACACAAAACGATGTTCTTTCCTCCTTCGCTAAGCTCCTCAAATATGCGGCCTAGATCAAATGATGTGCTACTTATGAATTGATGCACTTGGATGTGTCTAAATGAGCTCCAACGCCTCCCTTATTTATACACTTCACCTTGGGCCTCAACACATCCTTTGGGGGAACAAAACTAGGTTGGCCGACTTGACTTATGTGCCATTAGCCCAACATAAATATATCTTGATGCCTGAAGCTACCTCTTTCTTCTCTGGGAGTCCTCTTCCATCTCCAAGAGTCAAACCAATAAAACTCTTCATCGTTTTGGCCCCACACCTTTGGGTACAAAACCGCAGGCTTGGGTTCTAAGCCCACAAATAACATTTGTGGTGCTCCTTCCTCCAAACCCCTAACCGTAGGGCTTCGAGTACCTCCCAAGCTACAAATCTCAACAATCCTCCTTAGCAAGGGAGGTACTTCCAAGACAAGGAAGTAACTCATCATCACTGTGATGATCTATAGGTTTGCATGTCAACCTGTATAGACCATGCTCTCTAACTCCAATCACGACCACTGCGGAGCTAGAGCCTCTAGGCCTAAGTCTCGCCTTTCCACCTTGGAACAACACCTCAAAACCTTTCTGCTCGATCATTGAGATAGACAATATGTTACTTTTGAGCTCTGGTACAAACATTACATTCAAAACTCGCATCACTTGACCTGACTCCATCCTAAATGGCACGACACCTCATCCCCTGAGCTATATTTGACTCTTGTCGCCCAACACCACGTGCAACTTTGAGTCCCACTCAGCTAGAGTCTTGAACAAATCCTTTGACCTTATCATATGCTTCGACGTTCCACTATCCACGTACCATGCAGCCTCATCGATGATACCCTGTGACAAATGAGAGATCAATGCAAATTTCTCACTCTCCAATCTCTTGGAGAGGTCATTTGCCTCAATAAAAGTAGCGACACTTGTAACTTCCTTCCCCCTCTTATTCTCGTCATCTCCCTGCTTCTTCCTAGGACACTTTGTTGACTAATGACCAAACTCGACACAGTTGAAACACTTGATCTTACTCAAGTCCTTCTGTTTTCCCTTCATTCTTGCTGAAACTGCCACGTCATCATTTGAAGCCCTCTTCTTCGAATGAAGATCCTTGTCTCACAACTCTTCCTGAATGAAGTCATCCCATAACCTGTTCCAGTCTGGAAACTTCTCTCTGGGAATGATTCCCTTGATGAAGGACTTCCATTCCTCAGTGAACCCTTTCAAAGCTTGCCATCTCAAAATCTATAACAATCTCACTAATGGCGGCAAGCTCATCTTGAACCTGAGACAACCTTGTCAAATATGAAGTCACCCCTTCACCCTGCATCATCTCGGTGACCTTCAACTTATCTTGTGATACCAATACTCGATTCTCTTTCTTATTCTGGAAAAAAAAATTGAATAGCCTCCCACATCTCATAGGCAATGTTCTTCCCAGATAGATGAGGTATTAAGGAATCCTTGACATCATCTAAGACAATCAACTTCGCCTTTGTATCCAACTCTTCGTACACTTCCAGCTCCTTAGGGTCTGTTGGCTTCTTGATTTCTTTCACGACAAAGTCCCAGATCCTGTTCACCATCAGAACCAACTTGATTTGTCCCTTCCATGGACTATAGTCGGACAAACCTTCCAACTTGTCCTCATACCATAGATCAACTTGCAACTTCGACATTGTTGTGAGCCCTTCAACAACAATGTGACCAACTCCCTCTTAAGTTGTACTTCGTTGTGCACACTTTGATTCACCAGTCCTTCAAAGTAGCTATGATACCATGTTATTTTTCCATGATACTAGAATCTAGGTTAGAATCTTATAATCATTGATGCTACCAATCCAAATATCACAACAACAACAAACTACTTTGCACAATGGAATATAAACAACAGTAAATAACACGTGCACAACTATAGACAACTATTTACAATTTTCATTAACCCAAATTTGTTATATTAACATCTTTAATAAAATAGTCTAGGGCTCCTGTACTAGGTATAATGACCTCATACATCCACTGATACAAGAATACAAGAACAAGATACTCTGACAGTCTCGCTGATGTAGGTGACAATCACAACTCTTCTTGTCGTGCCCTGAACACAACTGCAAGTCCTTCCACACCCAATCTACAACTCTTGCCTCTATCAATGGTCCTACTCCTTTAGGTCACTAACCTCAGGTTATGAAATTTCCCTCTAGCTAATCATCTGTCCATCAATGCATCAACACTTAGGGTCTTCTTTCGAGTTGTTCACAACTCCATTTGTGAACAACGCTCAACTGCCCATTGCTGCTCCTTAGCTCCTTTCGGACTTCTTCCCTCTAATGCCTTCCTGTGTTGCTCCAATGAAGGCAATCTTCAGGCTGGAGGGCTTCCAACTATCACTACAAGATGTCCTTCTCCAACAATGAATTTTGGATTTTGTAATCTTCTCCATTGACCTCCTTCCTTTGTCCTTCAGGAATCAGTCCTAAGCTTAGTCAAATCTACCTCTCCTAGTAGTCTTCTTCGTCCTTCAAGAGACTACACTTCGGGCTCCCCTTGAGTACCACCTTGCTACCCTCTAACAACCTTGAGACACCCAACCAAATTTGTCCAACCTGGACAACTCATCCACTAGCATCAAAGCAACTGAAACACATCATCAACATATATTTTAACTCTTCCTAGGCTAGTGCATCTATTGTTGGTTCTGCTACTTGGTTAGGGCTAATATCAGTCCAGGTCAACCCTAAATCTCTTGCCTCAAAACCCTCCTAACAATTGCAGTCTTGCTCCATTAGCATGTTTCTCCTATGCATTGGCTCCAAGGGTGATCTGCTCTTGGTTCTAGGTCTTTCGGCCGCTCCAAATCTCTGTTTTCAAAACCGATCAGCTCGGAACCGACTCGACCGAGTTGGTCTGAGCCAAGCCCTCCAGCATCGACCCGGCCTTGGGTTCGGTTTGGTCAGCCGAGTTGTCTAACAACGCGGCCGACTCGGCCAAGTCCAAACCTACTCGGCCGGGTTGGAACAGCGGCCCGTAAAACCCGTGTTTAAGCGATTTTTTTTAATGTTATTTTAGGGGACTCCAAATTGTTTATTATTTTTCCTATGTGGTTTTTGGGGTCCATTCCCCTCTCCTAAACCCTATTTAACCCACTCAACCCCTCTCATTCTCTCACAGCCATCTCATGCATTTGAGTGAGAGTTTGTGAGGAGTTGTTGAGTTTGTTTTTGGAGCAGCATTGAGGAGTTGGTTTCTTGGAGCAAGCTTGAGGAGGCAGTTTGTGCCTGGAGGTATTTTTTTTCACTTGTAAAAATCAGTTTTTGCTTATTAAATTTTATGTGCAAATCTAGAAATCCTAAAGAAGGTTTTTTCTGAAAGAAATGAACATTGAATCAATGTTTTTTTTTTCATTTTCAAATTGTTTGCTTTCTTTTCCAAGTCAAAAAATGGCACCTAGAGTGAAAGATGCTGCTTGGGCATATGTTGAAATGGTTGATAGTCAAACGCATTGCAAATTTTGCCATAGGGAAATGAAGTCAAAGAAAAGATTGGCACACTCAGGACAGATAAAGGGGCAGAATTCACTTCAAATGAATTCAAAACTTATTGCAGTGATAATGGCATAAGAATACATCTTACAAATGTTTACACTCCACAGCAAAATGGAGTAGTAGAAAGAATGAATCGCACCTTGTTAGGAATGGCGAGATCTATGTTAAGTCCAACATATTGGGCAAAAGCAATTCATACAGTTGTCTACCTAAGAAACAGATCTCCAACTGCTTCTTTAGACGGAATCACACCTTATGAAGTTTGGTTTGGTTTCAAACCTCGAGTTAAACATCTTCGAGTTTTTGGATCAATATGTTATGCCTTAGTTCCAAAAGAAAAACGAACTAAGCTTGACTCAAGAAGTTTGAAATGCACAATGATTGGATATTCTGATGAGAAGAAAGGGTACCGTCTTTTGACCAATGGAAAATTTATTGTGAGCAGGGATGTAATTTTTGATGAAACAGAGAGTAAGAGTGCTGAATAAATAGAAAGTCTTCTTCAAAAGTTAGAAACTAAAGGCAGTCAAAGAAAAGGAAATACGCAAAGTCAACGAAATTCACCAAATTGGTATGAACTTGATTTTCCTTCATCTGAAGATGATTCATCCAGTCCTTCTACTTCAACAACACCATCTGGATCTTCCAGCAGTTCATCCGCATCTCCAAGCAGCAGCAGTTCTTCTGACAGTGATTCCCCAGAATCTTCAACTGATCGATGAACATCAGTTTACATTAATCCCCTTTACAATAATGGTGACTTTTCAAAATCTCAAACAAGTGAGCATCAACTACCAAAATGGGCAATTCAACTTTTGAAAGATGTAAAACCTGATGAGCAGAATAAAACAGGAACAAGGAAGTCACATAGAAGTGAAGGAAATTTTGCATTGATAGCAAATGATTTTACTGAACCTTCCACATACAACGAAGCAGTAAAACATAAGGAATGGCAACATGCTATGATTGAAGAATATCAAGCAGTAATTGATAACCACACTTGGAAACTTGTTGATTGTCCTCAAAATGTTAAACCCATAGGATGCAAATGGGTTTACAGAACTAAGTACAACCAAAAGGGAGAACTTGAAAAGTATAAAGCAAGACTTGTCGCTAAAGGTTTTGCAAAGCAGGAAGGCATTGATTATGAGGAAATTTTTGCTCCTACAGCTAAATGGAACACCATCCAATTAACACTTGCATTGGCCAGTCAGAAAGGGTGGAAAGTTCATCAAATGGATGTAAAAAGTGCTTTTCTCAATATGGATTTACAGGAAGAAGTATATATGACACAACCACCAGGTTTTGGGATTAAAGGGCAGGAACATACAGTTT
Organism: Pinus taeda; assembly: GCA_000404065.3. Classification (NCBI taxonomy): domain Eukaryota; kingdom Viridiplantae; phylum Streptophyta; class Pinopsida; order Pinales; family Pinaceae; genus Pinus; species Pinus taeda. Next base: position 128,216 of record APFE030241166.1, read on the forward strand.
GCGAATTGATCAAGGCTTTATATGGGTTAAAACAAGCTCCCCGAGCTTGGTATGCAAAAATGGATGAATACCTTAGGAAAGTTGGTTTTCAACGAAGTGAATCTGATGATACTTTGTATGTGCGACAACAGGGTAAATATCTTGTGATTCTTGTTATGTATGTAGATGATTTGATCATTACTGGAAACAATGATGATCATATTGCACAGGTGAAAACGGAGTTACATGCAGATTTTAAGATGACAGATTTGGGATTACTTCACTACTATCTTGGAGTTGAAGTCTTCCAATGTCCACATCATATTTTCATTTCTCAGAGTAAGTATGCAATAGAGGTTCTTCAGCGATTTGGGATGTAGGATTGCAAGCCCATTCTTACCCCCATGGAGCAAAACTTGAAACTTTCAAAATTTGAAGGGGAGGACATGGTGGACAGCACTACTTATAGACAGTTGATTAGCAGCTTGATTTATTTGACAAACACTCGCCCTGATCTACCTTCTGCAGTCAATATTCTTTCACGTTTTATGCAGGGACCCCGAGACAGCCACTGGAATGTCCCAAAAAAGTTCTTCGATATATCCAAGGAACAAAAGATTTTGGTCTTCTTTACACAAAGACTAAAACTTTGTACTTGGTGGATTTTCAGATGCCGACTTTGCTAGAAGTATTGATGATGGAGCATCAACACCAGGTTATTTAATGAACATAGGGTTAGCAGCAGTGTCTTGGAGTTGTAAGAAACAAGCTACAGTGGCCACTTCTTCAGCAGAAGCAGAGTACATTTTAGCATGGGAAGCAGCATGTGAAATTGTTTGGTTGCGCAGAATTTTGCAAGACTTGGGCATTTCTCAGGTAGAAGCTATGTCATTATTCATTGATAGCTAGTCAGCCATCAAGCTTGCCAAGAACCCAGTTTTTCATTCAAAGACAAAGCATGTGGACACCAAGTATCATCATGTCAGATCTCTCATTACCAAAGATGTCCTCAAGCCAATTTATTGTCCTTCAGAAGATCAGATCTCCGGCATTTTCACGAAACCTCTTGGCAGAGTAAAATTTACTAAGTTCAGGGATGAACTTGGTATCTGTTGTAATGTATCTTTGGATCATAGGGGGGAATGCTAGATGATCCAAAATAAATATTATCATAGGTTATAAAGTTAGAATAAAATAATTTATTATTTATTATATTAAATTAATAATTATTAATCTAGAATATTTAATTATTTAATAGAGACAATTAGAATTAGTATATTGTTGTAAAAAGATATGACTCTACAAATGTGTCGTATCTTAGGCTTTAATTTAGGAGAATTGTTAGTAAATTGTTTGAATAGCTTTTATTGTAAGTGAACACTTGTTATTTTATAAGTGATCCATAATTAGAGGTAGTTAGGACATTGAGCTTATAAATAGCTCATTGCAAGAGTGTTTTGTTGTTCGGGTGTAAACTCTTGCAAAATTCCAGATGTAATTGTTTTTCTTATTAATAAAATTACATGTCTAAGGACACTTCTGCCATTAGAACATACCTGTTAATGGAAGAAATGAAGTGTGTCTCACCATTCTTCAATTTTTGATCCATAAAAAAATCTTAGATGGTGGTGATAATCGTTGTTTGATCCTCAATCCCTCCTTGACGACCACCACAAAACTCTTCCCCTTCCTTCTCCAACACTCCGAAACAGAAATGAGAAAAAAAAAAGGCAAATTTCCCTTTTTCTAGCCGCAGCCTAGCCTGCCAGGGGATATTTTATATCATCACGTGATATTTTGCCGAGATATCGGCGATCTCACAGAAATATCGTGACATTTTCGGCCCCAAAAATATCGCGATATTTCTAATATTCGGTGATATCTCGCCGATATTATCATCACTAATTTTAAGTACTTGTACCCCTGAGAACTTCTATAGACATCACTTTTTTACATCTTTACATCAAATATTACATAAAAATCTCGTTTAGAAGGGGAATTATAACAATTAAAAATTGACATCTAGACAACCAAATTCTGCGAGACTTTAGACATGATCTACTTTGACAGTGTATATCGACTCTATACACTAGGACTCACCTGAGACTTCATCATCAAGCCCCACTCTAGCTTTGGGGTATGTTTGGGAGAAAAACTTAACCAATTATTTGCAATTAAAAAACTCAAATAATTAGCTAAGAAAAAAACTCCTAGAGTGAAACCCTTGCAAAAATCATAAGTTTACCTAGATGTGTTACATGGGGTTTTGTAATATACTAGCATCATTTTTACATAATGGCCCATAGGGCTGCAGAATTTGGATTACATAACTCTGACAATATGCCGAAAGATGATGATGATTTCTGAAGTTCTGACTGCTCTGAACATGAAAAAATGTACTCCGTTATAGGGTAGTTGACACATGAGTGGCCAACATACCTCATTTTGTCAAATGACTACTTGTAAATTAAAAATTATATTCTGCATCTCCTGTTGTTTTGTGTATTCTTGATTTTCAATGGAACAGCATGTCTATAACACTAAATATGCACTGGTATGTTCATATGAAATTTGTTTTGTGAAGGCAACAACAAGCAAGGGTGAGGAATCTGACTTTCAATAAATGCTACATAATGATTTCCTTTTTAAAAGTACATACAAAAATCCAGTAAAGAATTTATCTGGATCTCTAAAATAAAGATTGTCTAGGCTAAGCACATGGCGCCTTGATTGTGTCAAGACGTAAAACCAATCATGCATGTATTTTTAAAATATATACATCAAAATGGAATTACAGAAAATGAACAATATTTTTAAGGTAGTGATAAAGAGTTTCATGACAACCTAATCAAACTCAGAGTTAAAATCAACTTTTAAATTTTAAGAAATACATTAACTTTTCAACAGTCTAGACTCTACCCAACCTATATTTGTTCAAACCCATCGTTTGGTTCCCTTGACACAAAGTCAATATATGTTAAACTTGGCTTGTTTTTGTTTTCTTGGATAGGTATTACTCTTGTTTATCCCAGATCGAAATATCTAGACTTAGGCTCAACAAATGGCCTGACATTATCTTTCAAACACTGTAAATGCTTAAGAAGTATAAAGGACGCAGATCAATCACTTGTATGATATTTTCTGAAACATGGTTTTCTGCTTCTTGCTCAATAAAAGCAACAAAAAACATTAAGCCTTTTGAAAAGAATGAACCCTTCATGCATATTGTTACAAGATGGATCTTTTGTTAAAGGAAACATTTTTAGAAAGTCCACCCAAAGCGCATTATAAATATTAAGTAAAGATTTGAATTACCACACATAAACAGTAGCATTCATAAGAAAGGAATGTTAGTATTCTGATGTTGCTCCTTACTGAATGCACGATCAGTTTCCATGTCCTCTCTTGTTACTAAATTTCCATTAAAAATGGCATACAGAGACACACAATGAATATACCTCAGCATTGTGGATCTTGTACTCATGTAATATTTGATAGCAAAGTTTTTCGTCAACATGTGTTAATGCCATTGTGCTGTTGAAGGAAATGCCACCAGTCTTTTTCCTCTTGAAATATATCTGCCAGATCAAAATAGTTAATAGACTAAACAACTATGCTTATAAGAAAATTTTCAGAAAAAAAATAAAAGTAACAAATATATAGCTGAAATAATCTTCACAAAATGTAACTTTTCAGAGGAAATGCACAGTAATATCTAAAGAATGAGTCAGAAGGTAACCAAAGAAGATGACTTGTTGGGCACTAACGTGTCATCAACCAGTACTGAGAAGTATGTCTGAGGTGTGAGTTGATGCCTGCATGGAGAATACACCTGAAGTGATCTGGTTGAATTTCCCTATGAAGCTTTCTAGTTATTATTTTCTCTTCCAGTTCCATGGCCCTTATATTAGGTCCTCAGTGCATGCAACTTCTTTCAGATTGGGTAGGAATCCGAGTGAAGTAGAACAAACAGGCTCACTATTTGATATATAAGCCCAGTTATCATACCAGAACAGTCTTACTTGTACCTATGATAATCTTTAAAAAGCAATATTCAAGTGCTGCTATGTTTTCAGGGTGTTAATCAACAAGCAGTCAACAATGAGATATAGATCTAACTAATCGGGATAAGAATATTGATATGCATATGGACATGGATACAAGGAGAGAGACAAATACATCAGTTTTGTAGGAAAAATTGAACCAGATTGTGATAACCAAATATGGATCACGAACTAATAATCCAGAATATTTGGAAAATAAAAATATCCATTGAAGATAAAATAATAATATATAAAACTATAAATGTATGAGAGAATGATATAATATTACAAATGAGGACCCCATATATATAGCTAGGCAAAGTGCCCTTTCATTAAGGTTTACATCTTTTAGTTGAGACGTGTCCTGTCATATGTCCCATCATTAACTATAAATTATTTAGTTTATTATTTATTATATTATTTTGTATTTATATTCATAGCATTGCCTTCTCCTTTAGAAATGCTCTGTCCTCAAAGCATATTTATGGAATGGATTGAGGTATTTTTTTCTGGCTTGTAATGTTTTTCCATCACTCTCTGTTCTTGGAGCTGTCATCTTTGATGATATGAGACAACATGAACTTTTGAGCACTGAGCAAAATTTTCAACCTGAAAAATGATCTAACCATATTAATTCAATCTTTTGCAGAGCGTTGCACTTCCATGAAAAATTGTTATCATGAGGCCTAATTGGGCAAACATCAATATCTTTTGATTAAAGTTCAGTTGTTTTTGTCCTACATGATATTGATATACTTATCGGTTAAGATACTTTCTCATATGATGTGGATGTCAATAAAGGGATTTTGTAATAAGAACTTCCTTTATCATGCCTGTAGTGTTTTCTTGATTTACCTTAGGTATATGCTTCTCTACTACACACTGACAACGATTGATTGATCGTTGGGTCTTTCCATAGAATTTCCTGAGTATGTCTTTACTTCGATTGGAATGGCATCCTTTTGAATCATGATATAACCAAATTGGTATTTGTTCCCTTTTTTTCAAAATGGATTTTTTTATCTGAAGACTGTTCAAATTCCTTATACCTCAGATCTGGTCTACGTTTAGACTACAACATAAACACACTAAAGATACTCAACTGTGAAGAACTTTGCACAATAGAAATATAACAGTAATGAAACCAATAAAAGTACACAAGATATCTAGGCCAAAAAATTTTCTTATCAGTCCATCAACAAGAAAATCATAGGGCTCTTTTACTAGGGATCATGGCCCGTTAGAAACCATGATAAAAATGATATAGTAAAACTAGGGCTTCAGGTCTAATCCTTCAGACCCTCAATCTGCCCAATGAGACAAAGACAAATTACTCAACTTACTTGCTGGTTGACCTTCCTTTGCAAACAGCCCTTTCAGTCCTCTTGTCCATAGAAGATTAGCTCATTTTGTCCTTTGTCCCTGGACGACTCTAGAGCCACTAGTGCGCATTTCTGACAGGAAATGTGAGTAGCCAGAGGGAGTGCAAGTTGGCTAGGAGGAGGCCACATTGATTTGCTAGAGGCAAAAATGATTTCCGAAATATTTTTTCCAGTGAGATAAATTGTCAAAGCTTTGCCAGAAAGGCAAGCAGTTGTAATTCCCTATTTTGCTGAAGAATAATATAAACCCTCACCTGCTACATTGGTTTTCCCTTCGGGGATTTTCAAGGACGATTGTCCAAAAATATTGGTGTCAAATTTTGATTTTTGTCTGTGCATTATTTTCTCAGTTCCAGTATTTTATTTTCCGCAACGTTTTAATTTGTGAAGATTGTAGTAGTGGATTGTTCATTATTTGACGTAAATTAGTTTACAAAAGACAAATAAACTTCAGAAGTTAGGAGAATAATACCCTGTAGTTGCAATCGTGGAAATTTCACATGGTATTAGAGCAGATTAGATCGGAGCAACTCTAGAGCGAGGTTGGTGCAAATCAGAGCAGATCTAGAGCACTGAAGAGAAAATCTGCGTAGGCCAATAAGACAGTGCGTGTTTCAGAGGCAAGAATTTGATTTCCAGTGCAGGTAAGTGATCCAGAGGAAGTGCGAGTTGTCTTAGTGAGCAGCAACATGCAGTGAGGTTGTCTGAAAGGATTTATGGTGGCAGATTGAACTTCGCAGAGCAAATCTAGCGCAGATGGTTTGCCACAAAAGGGTTTTACAGGGTAAATCAATGCAGGGCCTCAAAGAGAAAGGGTTTCATAACCCACTTTATTATTTTCTCCAGATTATGAGTTCTCAAATTTTCCAGAGATGGTGGCAACAAGATTGAGAGATCAGGACAGGTTGGATGGAGCCTCCAACTTTGGTATCTAGAAGGCCGGTTTGAAACCCGGTTTGATAGGTGCACCGGTCCGGTCACCGATTCCGGTTTTTAAAACTATGGCAACAATGCAGGGGTATCAACAGTGTGTGATCAGAGTAGTGCAATGGAAGCACAAATTGATTTAGCGACAACAAAGCAAGAGAATTATAGTAGTGTAGTGAGAGCATGGTCGACAAGGATTACAGAGGATTTACTTCATAGAGATTTCCAACTTCTCAATGGCAAAGGAAGATCTATTTTATTTGCAGAGAGAAGATGCAATCTCTCCAGAAATGCGAGTTGGTTGAGGCAAAGTGAATTGTCGGGGCAAAGAGAAACTTTGCCAAATCAGATCGATTTGCAGAATAGAAGCAGTTCCCAGTTTTAGGCTCAATTTTTCAGTGGCGACCATGGTTATTTCCAGCAATGCGAGTTTGCTAAAGAGAACGCAGTAAATTGCCAAAACAAAGTTGCAGAATCTGCTCAATGTCTCAAAGGGAGGACAAATTGATTTGGAGGGTCTAAGTAGCTTCCAGGAGGAACGAACAACCAACAGAAGTGAAGGAATCAATTAACTAGAGGTTTGCTAATTTATGGTGAACAAGTGTATCACAAATGTTAGACACCAGCAACACATATCAGTTTGGTTATAGCATATTCCCACAGATCAGCAGGTTGCAGATATACTCACGAAGGCCTTGGATAAGGCAAAGTTTGTCTACTTCATGGAGCAGATGGGAGTAGTGGAGAACACCTTCCTCACTAAGAGGGAGTGTTAGCTTTCAGTAGCAGCGGAATAGTGTTCTAGTCTCTATGGTGTCTAAGAGTCTGAGGAACACGAGATCTCCAAAACCCAGAAAAGGTTTTGCGAGAAAAGCCTTAGAAACACCTCAATGAGATTAATTAGCCAATAATTAAATACTTCCTAAGTCTAACTTAGGAAAACTGATTAATCAAATAAGATTAATTGACGGAAAAGGATTTTTCTATAGAGACTTCCAGAAAAAGTGAGCTGATGGAGTCAAGATGATCATACTCATCGATAGAGATGTGATCATGGTCATTGGTTGTCCAACGGAGGATTATAAGAGCAAGTCAATGGGGTTTAGAGAAGACACACAACACACAAGAGAAGTTCGACTTACCCAGTTGCAGTTATTGAAGCAAAGGGAGACACCAGCAAAAGGGTTTCAACAGTAAGAATTTCCGAAGAAATTCTCGGGAGGTTTTCCAACATTCTAGTGTCAAGAAGAGAGGTCGAGATTTCTAGTATGGAGGTCGTATTCAACTAGTGTGAGTAGCTAGTTCTTTGGTGCCAATAGCAAGAGCAGTATTTCCACTTCCAATTGTCAAAAGAATTATCGAATGAGTTGTGAGTAGGTTTAGGAGCCAAAGGGAGGTAGAACGACTTGCAGGGAAGCGATCCGGAGGCTGTGCGAATTTTCCAGAGCCATCAATGCGCATTTTTGGAGGCAGTGCTAGTAGCCAGAGGAAGTGCGAGTTGGCTAGGTAATTCTCTATTTCGTTGAAGAGTAACATAAACCCTCATTTGTTGCATTGGTTTTCCCTTTGAGCTTTTTCCAGGGACGATTGTCTACAAATACTGGTGTCAAATTTTGATGTGTGTTTATGCATTATTTTCTCAATTCCAATATTTTATTTTCCACAGTGTTTTTATTTGTGAAGATTACAGTAGTGTATTGTTCGTTATTTGTTATAAATTAATTTACAAAAGACAAAGAAACTGCATAAGTTAGGAGAATAATACCTAGTAGCTGCAATCATGGAAATTTCACAAGGCGTTTCAGACCTCTTGAAGCATAAAAACTATTACCGAAGTATGAAAACTGATAGCTTGTAAATTTGAATGTAAAAATACACAAGGTATTTAAAATAATAATTTATTAATATATATAAAATTGTACAATTGATGTCGAATGTTACAATGAGGACCCTCATATATACTAGGCAGGTGTTCTTTCGTGATTGGGCATGTCTTTGTAGACATGCCTTTTCACTTAACTTAATGACTATTTAACATAATCAATATTTGATTATTTTATTATTTACATTATTCATATTCACTTTATTTTATGTAATTTATATTCGTAACATTGCCCCTTCCTTCAAAAGTTTTGTCCTCAAAGCTTGTAGCTGACGATTTTCTTCACATCGGTGTAGGTTGTCTTTGGCATGTATAATTCGTCACAGGTACTTTAGCATGTAGAATTCTTTGGTAATGTTGTCTTGAACTAGGGTTTTTCCTTTTCTTTTCTTTTTTTTCTTTTTTTTCTTTTTTCCTTTTTTTAATAATAATGTTTTTTTTTTTCCATGGGTTCTATAAGTGATCGAAGCTTAAGTTTCAAACCGGACCCAAACTTTCATAAAATTTGGCTCACATTCCTTATCGGGTCAATGAACTGGAAAAAGGAGCACATGTTGCCAAGGCGTTAGTTTTGTGACCGTTGGATATCATGGCATCATGGATGGAGACTTATTTTGTGAACCTCATGTTGAGGGTTTCGGGTTTATTTCGGGTTGTGTAGTTGGCTACCCTTCATAGGGACAGCCCTTGTTGGTCCTTACTTTGTAAAGCCATGTAATATATGTATTTTTTTCATGCGGTTAATAGAAGGCTCCACTCTTATTTGACCAAAAACAATAATAATGTTTTTTTTCCCACTTTTTTATAATAATGTTGATTATTTATTTTTAATAATAATATTTTTTAATAATAATGTTGTTTTTTTAAATAATGTTTTTCCTTTCCTTTTTTTAGTTAAATAATTTTAATTAATTAAATTAATTTTTAAAATTTGTTTATTTTAAGGATGCCTGGACAAGAGAACCACTCATCCTGTCCATAAGTCGCCACGGGGTATCACAAGCGAAGGCTGAACCATTCAACCTATACACAGCACACCATTAGGGGAGGGTGAGTCACCCTATGGTCGCTTGTTGATCCAAGAAGTACGCCAAGCCCCCCGAAGCTCCCAAAGCTGAATATATGCAACATGCAAGACCCTCATAAGAGGGTCTCTCAATGGCTACAATCGTTGTCGGAAAGTCACAAATTTGACCTTTTCTCAAGGCTTTGACAGAATGTCTGTGACCTATACATCAGTCTCAATGCGATGGAGCCTCCTCACTCATCAACGTACCATATCCCAGATAAGGTAGTATCTAATGTCTATATGATGGAGCAATCATAGAATACAGGACTCCTCAACAATCAAACCCCCCTGGTTGACACAGAAGATCATGGTGGTATCCATCATGTGTCAAACAGCTCACTTAAAAGCTTCCTCAACCAGGCAGCTTCACACGAGATCATACTCGTAGCTATGTATTCGGTCTCAGCGGTGCTTAAAGTAACTGACTTCTGCTTCCTTCTCATTCAGGATATCGAAGCAGAACCCAAAGAGAAATAGCACTCAGAAGTGCTCTTGTGACCCTCCACACTCCCTGCCCAGTCAGCATTCGAATAATCATGCAGCTTCATATTTCCAACAGTGTATCTCAATCTATGAGTGATTGTGCCCCGAAGATATCTCAGAAGATCATTGGCACCAATCTAGTGAGGCTCAACCATATATGAGCGCACCATGCTAACTGGAAAAGATATGTCCGAGCAGAAGTTCACCAAGAACATCAATGCTAATGAGTTTATGAAACTTAGAGGCATTTCCCAAATCTAGTCCGGCATTACTACCCCATAACTTCTGAAAGTTAGGCTCCATCGAGGTAGTCATAGGCTTGTAGTTTATCATTCCAAATCCGGAATCCAACTCCCTCTTACTTTTACAAATGAGAGGGTCTGCACCTTTCAGAAAGAGGTCATCCTCAGAAGGTGTCAGTATGAGAGGTCTATCATCCACAGCCTTCAAGCAATGGTTTGGATCGGTTTCACTCCTAGTGAATCTCAACTTCATCAGACAGTTATCAATCCTCTCATGCTATGCCCGGGGTGTTTTGCTTCAAGCTATAGAGGGCTTTCTTCCACCTGCATACATGAGATTCCCGATCATGAATCTCAAACCCCTCGGGTTGTTCCAAACCTGTGGACCTGCTACAAGAGGGGAATGGTCCCCTTGTAAGATTTTCCTTTGGTACATCTCGGACATGTACCTTCATGCTCTTCTTGAATTGAGGCATCCCTGACACCATCTAACTCACATTGAGTAGGGCCCCATAATAAGCATACCTTCGGTGCTATAGATGAGATGTGTCAACTGACATGGTCCCCAATGGACTTCCTGCAACTTGATACAAATTGCCAACCCTGAATAAAAGCATCTTTGAAAATTCCATTTTCAAACATGTACCTTTCCATCAATGAATGCCACCCTAAAACCTTTGACTTCCATTGCCGAAATGGACACCAAGTTCTTCTTGTGATCAAGTACATAAAAGAGATTCTTGTAAATGAATCGAGTTATCCTCATTCAATTGAGGGGTAACATTCCCTTCACCTTTTCCGGGATAAGTGGCATTGACTACAAGTATAATCCCACAATTGTTTCCATCTCTACCAAATTAGAGAAAGCACCCTTCTATCCAATGAAGGGTCTTGATGCACTACAATCAATAAGCCAGATTCCCAAAGAATCTGGAGGAGAGGGAGAATATAAGATAATGCTTCTTTATTTTATCAGAAACAACATTTGATTCTCCATACGGGTTCCTTGCTTTCTTTGAAGAGTCAACTATTTCCTTGATGACCTGCATTACATGTCATTCCTCCGATCATTGAAGATGTCCCTGGAATGATTGTTATCATCATCAAGTGATGTGTCCCTGTCATTCAGACACTCCTTCCCAGAATGACCAAACTTATTACAAACAAGGCATCTACCTTTCCTTTCACCCTTAGACCTGGACCTCCCATTGACATGATCTTTAAGTAGGCCATCAGAAGCTTCCGCTACGCCACTTGGATAATATTCTCTGCTTCAACTTCACCTTGGTGAATTTGAAGAGGGATGAGGAATCCATTGATCCTTTTGTCCTTTCCTAACCGTCTTCGGTGATTGCTCTTTCACTCTTGCTTGGGCTTTGTCTTCACCTCAGCTCTAATACCATGTTAATTTTAAGTATGTTCTATGCTGAAAGCAATTTACTTCAATTTTTCACATTAACTCAATATCAATTCCAGATTAGCAATCATATTTAGCATGATAGTAAAATGCAGATAGAACATAAACATAAAACGTAGAAGACAAGCCAAGACAAGAGGACACAAGATGTGGCACCAGCGAAGGACAAACCTCAATGTGGGGAAATCCTTGATCAATTCTTCTTATATGTTCTTCAATAGTTCAGCACAGAGAGAGAGATAGTATGTGTAGATCAGAAGTAAACATTTTGAACTGTCATAATAAGAGCAGAGATCTTCTCTAAGAAGATGACATATGAGGTAGTTGATCCGAACACAGGTGATTCCATCACCTTGATGTACCTATCACTGTGTTGCACCATGTTGCACCATCATACTATGTCCATCATCACTGTGCTGCACCATCACTCAGTTGTACCTCATCATGTTGTACCAACATGCTGCTCTTCATCATCATGTTGCACTATGCATCACTATATTGTGCACTATGTTGCACCTATTCACTGCTGTACCCATCACTATGCACTATGTTGCACCAATGATTCTTGTACCCACCACTGTGCACTATGTTGCACCCATCATACACATGCTGCATCCTTCATGCTGCACTTCAATACATTTCATGTTGTTGTACCCTATTACTATGATGTCCCATCATATCATATTGCTGCACCCTATCACTATGTTGCCCCATCATATCATATTGTTGCACCATTCCATCACTACTGTACCCAACACCAACAAGCTGCTGCTATACATCCATGCCTATCATTATGTTGTACCGTGGTGTTGCACCATGCTGCAGCAATAAACCATGCTGCTGCAATATACCATGCTGTTGCATCCATCACATCATGCTGCACCTCTTTGCATTATGCAGCACCTTATTATGTTGCAGCATTCATCATCATGTTGTCTTCAAACTTTACTTTCATCAAACCATGAAAGAGTACAGACGTACACAGATATATATATATATATTTGATATATTGTCCTCGTCTGAAGTCTTTCCTCCGAGAGATCATCTCGCTGTGTCTAGGTGTCTTCAGATTGTTGTAGATAGCTCTTCAGAACAGTAATATAGGATTGTTGTAGATAACTAGGACAGCAAATAGCCTTCCTTTTGACAGCGTCTTAAGGTCTCTTATTAGACCTGATTTCAGCGTTAGATAGGTTGTATATATGTCTCCTCTTTCTGTTAATAAATCTTTTCACAAGCCTGTGGCTAGGGCACATTGACAGCAGATTTAGGGTCTCATAGATCAGCGTCATAGGGTCTCTTATACCTGTGTTTAGGACTTCACCATAACTGCGTTTAGGGCAGCTTCATCATGAACAACATTTAGGGCAGCTTCATTGTGGACAGCGTTCAGGGCAGACTTATTGTGGACAGTGTTTAGGGCAGCTTCATTTTGAACAACGTTTTAGGGCGTCATTTCCATTAGGGCAGCAATGTCTTCTTAGGATCTCTCCTCCCACCAAAACCCAAGACAAGTGGAGAGGAAGAGATCACAAGAAGTGTGTGTACAAATGACCTTCAAGGCACCTCTATTTATACTAAAATGTTGAGCACACGTGGGGGCAATTTGGTCGCTGGCCAACCTTGACAAATTGTCCCATAACACAAATAAATTCATATCTCCATGAATACTTGTCGGAATCGGATGATCTTTAGATCAATCCTACACCTCTCGACGAGACGAATCCAAGAAAAATATCAGTTTCCATAAATAAGATGACCCACATGGAGTTTGGCCCTAGTTTCCAATTTTAACAGTTAACAATCCCACTCTTATGAAAAAATTTCAGTTTGAGAATGTCCAAGTACCTTGAATAGATTATGAATACCTCCCTAGTTAAGAGGGAGTGTTGAAATATGTGACTAGGTCCAGTCTTCATAATGACATGTAATCATGATTTTATGTATTTGTTGTAAAGAGAAAAATAAATTTATTATTGTTATTCTTGAGGCATGGGTTTCATTCTCAAGGTTATTTGTTTTATAGGTCAAGCACCCATTGAGTGCTTGTATGGCTAGTCATTGAGCCTACAAGTCAATTGATTCATTGCTATGTATGGAAGACCCTTTTGGGCATGTTACATCTTGTAAAGAAAAATTATGTAAAATCAAAAATGTTAAGTAGACCCTCCAAGATCTTGTCATCATCAAAAGAACAAGTCAGCCTAAAGGAAGTAATTCAACCTGTTGCAACCATTTTTTCAACATTCCAAGGAAGTAGGATCCAAAAGCTTAAAGGAATTTTTTCAAACATCAAAATCATCAGCCAATAGCCTGTCATGTCATGTCAATGTAAACCCATTCTACATTTTCTAATGTACATGACGTTAGTACAACTGTTTAATTATGTAATAACCTAGGTACACCCATGATTTTGGCAACGAGTTACATTCTATGAGGTTTTTCGTCTCACTAATTATTTGTGTTTCGAAACACGGATGATCGGCAGAGTTTTTCCCTCCAACCTCAACCCCAAATCTAGCGTGGAATCTATCATCAATGTCTTAGGTGAGTCTTATTGTTTTAGTTGAGACTATTGTAAAAGTGATTTGGGAATAATTTAACCTAATTGGCTAAATTATTTTATTACAGATTACTTGGTCTACTAGATCATATTGCGTCACAGAATTAGGTGAAAATTATGAGGGTCTATAATGAACAGGTATTCCCACTTTGAGGGTTGAACTTGTAAAATCTTATGTAAAAAATACTTTAGTGCATAGTCCTACATACTTAAACACCATGGCTAAAATATTTGAAGGTGGAAAAATTAATTAATTCCCTAATGAGTCAATTAATTAATTTTTTTGGCAAAATAAAATTAAATCCTAAGCCCGAAAATTAATTAATTTAGAGTCAAAATTAAAATGTTAAAGAAATTAATCTCTCTTAGTGGAAAAATTCGTGGGTCTAAAAGAAGTTAATTTTTGGAGGTCCCCCACCAAGGAAATATTGGAAATTTCAAAAAAAATTGGACCCTTGGATCTTAGTGGTTAAGCCAAAGTCAATTTTTTGAGGAAATTACTTCAAAATAATTATTTTTGAACTAATAAAAACTGGTTTTAATAACAAATTCGAAAATTCCTCAAAAATAAGTATTTTCGATGACAGAAATTAAAATTTGATCAACTATATATATCGATGGTCCAAGGATCAAGCCAACTAGCCGTTATTTTCCACTTGGAGGAATTTCTCTATAAATAGAAGGCTGTTGAGCTTCAATTGATCATGATGATCTTTGGTCTGATATAATTTTGTAAACGTTGGTGTGAAGCTACTGGGAATGTTTGAATCTCATAATAAAAGGCTTTTGGGTATAGTTCATGGTGTCTTTGTCTCATTGATCTGTGGTATATGCTGGGTATGTACTTTCCTAGATTGTACATCAATATTATCTGAATCCTTGTTTCGTTTGTAAATGATAGAAACATTCTATTTGTAAGCCTTGGGCTTATCTTCGGTGATTTGATTCGTTGTATGTTCTAACAATTTTTTCTTAAGAAAATATATATAGAGTTTGCAGGTTCCCCGGCCTTGGGAACCACGATCACAGACTGTGGGCACAAGCTGACCTCGTTTGGACTTCAAATATTTTATGTGATTTACTTATTTAGCTAGCGCTATGGTTGAATATATATCTTTCGAAATACATCTAGCCATTGTCATTTTTTATAAAAATTATTCCTCAAAAAATATTTCAAACATTGTATATTTGTACATTTGTATAATTTGTAAATAAATTTTATTTTTCTAACACTTGTTTCCAATTGGGATTTGGGGTTTTGAACATTTGTATATATTGGGGTTTTGGGTACTTGTAAATTCATTTGTGCATGTGAGATTCAAGAAGTTTTGTTGAATAAGAGCTAGATCTAGGCCCTTGAAGGTAAGATTTAGTCTCTAGAATTTTTGCAGAGCCAGCAACTGAAGATGAAGATTTTGCAGTGAATTTGAATATCTGAAGCAATTCCAGATTTTTGGAGACTATTTTGAGATTTTTGGGGCCTCTAGGCCCAGCATCCAGTCTCCCTAGCCTTAGTGTGGCTCTTGTTTACCCCTAGCCGTTAGCCCTTTTTTCCTTGGTCATGGGATTTTTAGGCCTAGTCACAGACCCTAAAGGCCTCTGTCTACCCTCTTCTCCCTTGTCATGGGCGTTTTCGGCTTTGGTAGGCTCGGTCTTAATGCCTAAGGTCCTCAACCTCCTATCCTAGGTCTGTCGCAGGCCTCTCCTTCTTCCCCTCTGTCCTCCTCTTCTCCATCCTCTGTAGCCTCCATTCTACCTTCTCTGCCCTTGTCGTGGCTCCTAGGCCTCTCGACCTCCCTTTAATCCCCTGCCGCAAACGTCTTTGAGGCCCTAGCGCTAAGCCACAACACTTTTAGGACCTCTCAGCCCCTCAGCCTAGCGGCAGCCTTCTAAGGCTTGTCGTGAGCCCCTTTTGGCATCTAGGCCCTAGCCGCAAGCCTAACTAGGCCTTGAAACCCTCCTCCGCCTCAACGCTAGGCCTCTAGTTCCTAGCGTTGCCCCTTTTTTAACCCTCATTTGCCCTCTTTCCATCTTTGATTGAGCATTTGATTTCAAGACTGAATATTGGTGTGTTTTGCAAAGGTATTTAGCACAAGTTTTGGTGTTTGCCGGTGTTCCAATCATTGGACAAATTTGGGCAAGCTTCTTCTAGGCCAAGGGCCATTGGACAAATTTAGGCAAGCTTCTTCTAGGCCTAGGGCCTAAGGGTTTGACCTCTGACCCTCATTTTTCCTCACTGTTTGCTACAGCAGTCTAATATCTTCCCATCAGTGGTGAAAAAAGCATATGTGGCATAAAAATCATATCTAAGACACCTCAAACATTAACAAGTCACTTAGGCAAATTGGGGATTGTTCATTTGGCATAGATCTAGATGTTTTAATGACTCTCATCTCTGCATAATAAGTCTAATCCGATCTGATATAACAGTGAAAAGTGCATCATAAGAAGGCTAATTCATCCAAAGACTTGTGTTGGAAAAGTTGATTTAGCATTTGGGTTTCTATTGCTGGACATCTCACTTTGCATCTAAGAGTGTTCTAAACATAAATAATCTACCGCTGTCATAAATCTATCCTAACATTGGAATACAAGTTACATAAGTGCTCTCTTGGTCTTACATTCTAATTGCTACTTGTTTCATGGTGTTAACTGCTATTGTAAAGAAGGTTGCTAAGCATTGGTTATTTGGAATCCAACATTTGTTTGTCTCTTGTAAGCTCTTTCTAAAGATCATTAACTTTGCACTAATTTCACTCATATGAGCACTAAATCAAGAATTGAATGCCATTAAATGTCCCTCAAGCAATTTCTCACTTTCGCTAATTGAAAATCTAAGTGTTCTATAGCTTGAGTCTGATTGCATATCTTATTGACATAAAAAAGACTAACATTGCAATCTTATTATCTTTTGAATAATTGGCATTGAGTAATATTGGCATAAGACCATTAATAATCATGTTGTGGAATCATCATTGGAATATCTTGGAAGATTTCTAATTGTCTCTACTAATTGTCATTGGCATCTTGTATTGAAAATCATTGGATAATTGTTGATTGGAAAAGTGCTCTAAGTTTCCTTAATTGCTATCATTGTTATCATTCATTGGTTAATATCTTATTTTGTCTTGAGCACTTGGGTAATTGTTTTGAAAGGATCTCTTGTTCATCTTTGACACTTTTTAAATTGGCACTTGTCTTATGGTTGAGATTACCTTTTTCTAAGCATTGCTAAGTACCTGCTATCTTAACTTGAAGTAAATCATAACTAAGTACTTGAGGTACATTTAAGTAATCTCACCTAAAGAAACACCATTCACCTTGCATCTCATTTTAAGCTAATCTTGCATTTAATTAAATTACCTCCAAGCGTAAGCTTGGTTGATAGACATTTAAGAAGCTTGGTTGATACACATTTAGGATCCCCTTTCTCAATTTAGCTTGAGGGACTTAGCAGCTCTTTAGTGGTTAACACACAGAACCACAATCTCTGCAGCGCCAGAGACATCAGGTGGTTAAAACACAGGGGGAGGTATCGTTAATCAAGCTTTTGCTTGCTTTCCGTTGGCTTCTATCACACAACCTACTCTAGAGACTAGTTCCAAAATAGATAAGAGGAAGGAATCACCTAGAATAGGCATATAATTAAAAGTAACCAAGATTCTTGCATTTCACCTAAGTCTTAGGATTTTCATAACTTATAAGTTAGATAAGCATTTAAGCAGCAGTTGTTCATCCGATTACTTGGACTTTAATTGATCTAAAAGCAAGTTAATTGACTCCATAAAGCACTAGTCTCATTGATAATTAAATCTAAACCTTTGAAACTTATTAAAATCAACTAAGTGGCTAGGCCATTCAACTGTGTCTCCTAGACTTGTTGGTTGCCAACTTGTCCTTCATCTTGATTTTTCCATAGATTGTACCGTGCCTATACAATCTGGGCGACAATACGACCTAGAAAGAAGCCTATATATAAGAACACTTTGACCTCATTTGAAGATCATCCAATTAGCTCTCAAGAAGTTCGATCTACGAAGAGAAGAGGACAAGAAAGGAAGTCGAATCCTAACTAGGAAGTAGAAAGAAAAAGCGAAGTTTTTGAGATTGTCTTTGGGCTAATATCCTTCACATGTGCGAGATAATTAGGGCATCTATTCTAGCAATTGAAGACCGAATTGCAGATGTAAATTTAGGGTTCCAAGTGGCATACTTTACAAGTAGTGTCCCCTAGAAGAAAGGATCAACTCAAGCAAAGAAGAAAAGAGGAAGAAAACACTATTTTCTCCACATGTGCAAGAGCTAGGGTTTTTGCAGAAGAAACTATTGAGGATCGAAAAATCAGAAGAAACTCTTGGGGGTCGAAGTTGCAGAAGAAACTGTTGGGGGTCAAAGAAACTACTGGAAGTCGAAGTTGCTAGAAGGAAAGCTCATCAAGAAGGAAAGAATTGATTTGGTCTTGGAGGGGACTTTGACAAGAGTCTTAGGTCTTGGAATTCATCGATTGAAGTTCTATAAGAAGAGAAGAATTCTTATCGGTTTTTCTCTCAACATGTGAGGTTTGGGCCCTG
This sequence comes from Pinus taeda, assembly GCA_000404065.3. Classification (NCBI taxonomy): domain Eukaryota; kingdom Viridiplantae; phylum Streptophyta; class Pinopsida; order Pinales; family Pinaceae; genus Pinus; species Pinus taeda. The sequence continues at coordinate 146,774 of APFE030241166.1, forward strand.
GTTGATCGCCTATATCTTGTGTCCTTTTGTCTCATTGTTGTTTATTGTTTTGATAGTTGTTTGATGATAAAAACACAATAATAATCAAGTTGAAAAATAAGCTAATCAATGTGAAAGTTCGGAAAACCCTGAATCCTACTGCAGCAACTGATGATGTTTCTTCTATTTATTAAATTAATCAAACAAATTATTTGTAGTTTCCTACGGCAAATATCGAAACATATACATTGCAACCTTCACAGAAAAAATATTGCAGAAGAAATAAAAACACTGGAAGAATAGATGCGCACACACAATAATACACCGTTATTTTTGGACCAATGTCCCCGAAAAAACCCAACTTGGCAAAACCTATGCAACAACTAAGGGTTTTATTATTATGCAGTAGTAAATCTGAGTATAAATCTATGGAAGCTCAAATCTCGCTTTCCATACAGAGAAAATGGCTGACAGCAGTCTAGTGAGGAAAATCTCACTTCCACTGGTGATCCAACACTGACCTTAGCTCAAGATGCGCTGCTCCTTGCTGCCTCTACGTCACCCTACATAGATCTTCGTCACCCAGTTCGGCCCAGCGTCTCTCTTGCTGACTAATCAGATGCTACTCTGGAAACTCGATCCTCCTGGACTTCGGGCTCCCACTCTAGCTTCTAGCACTGAATTTTGACTTCTCCTCAACAAAATACGGATCTCCCTCTGAAGCTTTGCCCTGTCTCTCTGCACTACGTCAGCCTCTCCATGGAATTCTTTGTCTCTCTACTATGTACTCACCGGACTGGAAAACTTCCTTCCGGTCTTACTATCCCTGCCCCTCTCTCCCTGAATCACCTCCGGCAACTGAATGTTGCTACTCTGGAGATCGATTTCCCAGTAAAATCGAATTACTGTTGTCTCAAGTGTGTTCTCCAACCCCCATCAAATTTCTTCTTATAATCTCTCATTGAGACATCAACAGCCAAAATTAAAACATAATCGATGGCTAAGATTAACTAGAACTCGGTCCATGTCTTCTTCTAGAAAATTCTCACCATGACTTATTTAATACCCTTTAATTAATCAATTTTCCTAAGTTTAGACTTAGGAACCATTAAAAAAAGATTAATTATTTTAGTTAAGTCATATCTAGGTGGAATTTCCATAAATGATTTCTGGGTTTTGGAGAATACATGTATTCTAGCCTTTCCACCAAATTTTGTGGCTAGAACACAACCAATGCTACAAAAACTAGCAATCAAGATAAGTAAAAAGATAATACAAGCAGTTATTAAAGAAAAAGAAATGACTTAATCTAGTTGCCCTTAGATTTCTCAACACCTATCACTCAGTACTCATTCTAGTGCAACCAACTTCTTCAGTAATTTGTGGTTTCATTCAATTATGTTTGATTCTAACTCTTTGAATCTATTGGAATCCATTGAATGAATTTTTTGCGTTGTGATGGTATATTGAAGTGCACTTGTTTTGAATTATTTCACTCCAGGCACATATTCATTTCTTACATCACTTTCAATTACATTGCTGCTATTACTCTCAGAAACCTAATTTCAATCATTATAAATTTCATTCTCAAGAACTAGTTCAATTTTGGTTGCTTATCGGCAAGTCAAAAGTGAGGCTTTATTGTATGGTAATCAAATTGAAGTTTTACACGGGAATATTAAGTAGATAATAGCATACATCATCTAGAGACACCCCATAGAGACTAGAAAACATCAGCCCAAACGGAAAGACTTTCAATCGTGATAGGTTTGAATGTCTAAAAGTTACATGCAAATTTGTCAACACATATTAGCATGATAACAATGTGTTGGGCAAGCCCTATAGAGGTAATGTGGGTTATTGACGCATAATCAACATAGTAGTTGGGGCATCTCGAATGTGCATATCTTCTTAGTAAGGTTGATTTTCTTGCAGTTTGTTGAAAACTAAAAGAGTGGGATAGTTTCACCCCCAACTCATCACTCGTCTCTAGTCCTAAAGGAAAAGTTGACAACTGAAGGGTTGTGATTGCAACTCTACAAATTGGTAAGTTTAAGAGGCCAAGGTAAGCCTTACTTTTCAACCATTTTATTTAAATATCTAGAAATATTTATTCTTTTTTCACTTTTAAACTAGCTTGTTGTAAATTTTCTATCATTCATGGCTAGCAATCCTTGGGAAAGAGAGTAAATATTTCAATATCTAGACCAAGGAAATAATATATCTAATTTTTAACATATTTTCTATATCTTTCATGGGTGTATCTAGATTTATTTTGCAGATATGCAGTAAGGTATTGCTGTACCAAACCACTTTCTGCAAAATTTTCATTCTACAAGGTGTTATTCATCCAAGTATCTTATTTCACCTTGTTTTAGCACATATTTAATCTTTAAATTTATATCTTAATATGTAGTTTAAATTTAGTTATTTTAGCCCTTAAAAATTTGTATTATTCGCTGAAATAATTTCCTAGGTATGTGTACCCAGAGCATTTCGACCCCAAGGCCTCAATAAGTGAATTTCCAGCTTGTTGGAGATTCAATTTATTGCAGGTCCAAAGCTTAGAAGAGGTCTAAATTGACCAATCCCTCCCCCCCCCCAATCTCTAGATCTATGATCTAGAAGTGTTTAGGCACTTTTGGCTGGTCTATTAAGGGGTTATCTCGTTGTTTTCTACATATTTTGCAGAATTACACACCTGCAAAAACAGGACAACAACCTGATTTACACAGTAATTTCCCTAACCAAAGCTTTGCTTACAGAAATATTTATATTTTTGGTTAGTATAGTTTGTGTACATACAATTTGACTACTCACATGCTATAGAGTGTATTTCTTGTTGGATAGTATAATTTTACTATGGGATTTACATAGTAGGCCAGCAAGGAAGAGACTAATACTCCTCCACTCTAACAATTAGACCCCATTATAAGGCACCAGTGTTGTATTGGTTGGCTGGAATCATCCAAGGGAAGCATCCCATCACCATTTTGGTAGGAGTTGGGCTTAATGAGAAGGACATAGTCCAAGGTAACAGTGGGCCTTTGTCCTGTGTGTGCCAGCCTAGCAGATTGTAAGGATCTTCAACAACCCTACTAAAATGAGCAGTAACAATGTGCTTACCTCAATCAAATTTCATTAATAGAGAATGGCCATCTTGATTTGAACGAAAAGAGTGTAACCTCCATTTACTCTTCACAGACGTTTACCACTGATCACCATTCTTATCCTTGAAGATTTTGAAAAGTTGCTAATGCATTCTTTCTACATTATCAACATCGTAGGTGCCCACTCAACAGCAATTCTAACTTCTAACCATAAATCATATAGTTGTCCTATCACATCCTCTTTTTATCCTTATAGAGACTTTGGCTATAAACAACCTCATGACTAATTCCATAATAGTCGACCAATTTGATGACATTCTGCACCATGACAACAAACACAAACCCTCACAACTCTACTATAAACTTCTTTGTAGACTTGGATGTTCGGAGTGGGCAATGATGGCCTAACTTAGCCACCATTACCACTCCTTCCTCCCTTCCACCATTGTTGTTGCTTCTACAAAGCATTGAGAAGCTATACGCTCCCCTTACTTCATTTCCTTTTATTTATTATGTGGAGTTGCAAGAAACACAACCTTGTCTATGTTAACCATGTAACACTTCTACATTCTCAATAATTGTTCATCACTTACAAGTAGGCACAAATCTTTTATTTCATTTAGCTTTTCTTGCTAAATCTATGCATTTTGAATGTTCTGGAAACCATTGAAAAGAGATTGGAAAATTTTGGAGGATTCAATAGAGGATAGTGACTTGAGCATGATAAGCAAGGTCGACATGTTCAACTTATAGAATAAAATAAAGAAGTACCAATAACAATAATAGATTATAGAATGGACTATACTATCAATAAAAAATTATCGTAATATGAATTGCTTCTTATGTCTATGTACCTAAAAGACATTGAAATACTGTGTAATAACATTTGAAGACATAAAAAGATAAATATAAATAATATTAACGTAGAAACATTCTTGTACAATAGTTGTATGTGTGTGCATGCACACATATGTACGTATCCACTACTACAAACTTGTAAACAAGTACCAGAATCAATTTCTCCAGGTTCAACCCCCCCCCCCATATTTGTCCCTACAATTTGAGAGCATACGGAATGCTTAATTTTACAGTTATATTTGTATGTGTGCATACTGGTATGAACTTTGGCAACTAAATGCCAGAACAACTTCTGACTTTTGTGTACTAGTGTAGCATTCCTCTTGTTGATAAATCAAACAAGAGGAAGCATGTCACAATCCAGTTGTGCGCTATTGTCAAAAGTAATGGACCTCATAGTACATACTATGTAGATTAAACTACTGACAACAGACTCTGTATTGAGATGAGTCTCTCGTCAACTATGTAGATAAGGCTATAAACAAAAAATGGATATGACATAGAAAGATTAGGAAAATAGCCAGAAATCAGGATGTCATTAAAAGGACAGCAAAGATATTAACAATGAATATGATCTCCAAATGCATAAAGAGAAAAAGATAGAAACTCAGCCTATTTACAGGATACCAACTTCCCTGACTATTATAGAAAAACAAACATTGCATGAGGACGACTAAGAATGATACATACCAGACATATATATGAAAACAAATAACTCAAGATAAATGGAATTATAAAATCTACATCTTGCTTTTCTCAAGGCAAGTGAAATACCTGAGGAGGCCTCTTGTTTAAGCGCAAGCCCACTGCTTCCAATTCCCTCGTTAAAATTTGTCGATGACCCTCACTCTGCAAGTGAAGTAGGAAATCAATGAATCATCTATGTATATCTGGTAAATTTTCAGCAAAACTTGAACAGAATAAACTATTTCCACTTCACTATAGTGAATTTTGATGATATTTATTTTCAGTCCACTCAAATACGTGTGGATATTTATTATTTGTCTTGAATCAGATAGAATTTTTATGGTTACACAGTCAATGCAAGAATGTAGACTCGGAGCACACTTCTTATGTAAAACAGCATCACATCTACAAAATTTAGTGGTAATGTTAATGTGGATTATTTATAATAACTAATTATATTTGACTATGAGGCACAACCCAAAGACTTAAAAACATTATCAGGTTGTTTCCTGTTTTACTGTTAGTAGTGAATCCTTGCTTTTGTGATTCTCAGCAGCTGGGAAACCATAAACTTTTCCCAAAGAGATCAGTATCCCAGTGTCCACCCATTCTCAGGGATTGTTTGTCTGCCTCTGTCCAACACAGTTGATGTTCTGACTCTTAATATCTAGATGACCCTAAAACATGGTTACCTTGGATTGAATAAAACTTTACAAAATAAATACATAAAAAAAAAATAAAATGTATATATATCTCGACTGACTGGTAACAAATCTGAAATTAAAATATTTGTATTAGTCATGATCTTCACCAGGCATATCTGAATGGAATTTCGGCATTAAAAGCACTTTCCTTGTTATCTATGGGTGTCATAGGACAAGAATAATAAGAATATTTAGAAAAAAATACCAATTGACCCCTATCACTGCTGAAGAATCTAGGGAAGTTAACATTTGTAAGATTCTTCTAGACTTGATAACAATTTGTGAAGTGCTTTTACAATTTATCTTAGCTTGATCTTCTTCTTATTATCCTCCCCCTCTTGGAGAGGATAACCCACACGTAATTCTTCTTATAGAGATTCCAATTGACGAACACCAAGACCATGACACCTGACCTTCTATGCCACTCCAAGACCAAGACACCACTCTTCTTCCTTGTCACTGCTGAGATCATCATTATTGCTGCTTCATTGAGACCATCACTGTTGCACCACCTAAGTTTTTATTGTTACCATAACACCATTGCTACCCCTTCATGGAGGTCTGCACCATTGCTGCTTCCTTTGAATTAGATCTTCATCTTGTGGCTATGTCTCTTTTAAGATTGAGATCATAGCTATGCTTCTGACTGTATCATGAAGTATGTCAAGATAATGTGTGCTTTATTGAGACAATAGATGAATTCTGGAGGTATGTCAAGACAGAGTGTTCTTTGATAGATATATATACTGAAACATTCACTGTATTTCCTTACTACACCGAGATCTTCATGTGGCTGTTCACTATGCCGAAACTGTGATCATTAAGAGGCTTTACCCATAGGACTATTGTACTTATCGAAGTACTGAACCACTGCTCTTTGACCGAGGTCCTGAACCACTGTAATTTCCTCTGAGAAGCTGAGTTCTGTGTGACTGTAACTCCCCAAAGTTTCAGAAAGATCCGAGGTTATTGCTCCTCATCCGAGATTATAATGCTAGTCTGAAGTTCTGTACTCAATATGCCATCCAACATCCTGTAGTAGACTTCCAAAATCTCAGACAGGTCCAAGATTCTTTCTCTGCTTTTACGGATACCCCAGTTGGGTATATATAGGTGTTATGTCTTCATTTTGAGCCGACTTGTCCAGTTGAACCATTGTGTTTTTTATATGAGCCAACATGACATCAATATATATATTTTGAGGCCAACATGATGTTCTCTTCATTGTTTTGCTTGCAGTCTTCTTCTTTGAAGGATGGTGCTTGTCTTGGAGAGCTACTTGACACTAGGTTGACCCTGTTGATTTGGGGTAGCATCGGATGTGCTCTAGCCATGAAATTTGGTGGGGAGGTTGGGGCACATGAGATCTCCAATACCCAGAAAGGGTTTGGGCAGATTCTAAACAGATTAGGAGATATTAAAATAAGTAATATTTTTAATGGAGTCCCTAAGTTTAAACTTAAGGGAAAATAAAATATTGATGTGTATTAATATGAATCTATGTTAGAGTGGTCCAAAAAACATGGATCAAGTCAAATCTAATCTTAACCGTTGATTAGGGGCTTAATCTCGGCCGTTGAGATGTCAACAGGAAAAGTATAAGAGGAGGCTTGAGGGTCACTTGGAGAGGACACCAGATGATCAGTCATTCTATTCTCTAGAGCGGGGTTTGCTAAGAGAGATAAAATCAGTGATCGGGAAAGCAGCTGAGGGGCATTGAGAACAGAGAAATAGAGAAGGCAAAGATTGTGCCGGGAGAGCAACGCAGCAGCGAAGGAGAGTGATGCAGAGCCAGTAAGGGCTCATGCAAAGGCAGCCAAGTGTTGCGCAAAGCAACAGAGGGGCCAGCATAGCTGACGCAGAGGCCTCCTAGGGCTGACGCAGGCCAAAAAAAGCTAACGCATGGCCAACGTGAGACAGAGAAGGGCTGACATAGTCCAGATTGGGCAGACGCTGGGGTTGCAGAGCAGTTTTGTGCTGAACAGCTGCCGGAAGGGTTTTTTGGGGTTTCAGCCAAGAGATTTCTCTCAAACTGTGAGGTATAGCTGCTAAGGAAATTCTCTGTTGGGTAGGCTAGTTTCGGCACCCAAATTGTACTGTAATATTGCTTAATAAGAAAACCAACAGATAGTTGCACCAGTTTTCCCGCATTGGGTTTTTTCAGGGACATTGGTCCAAAAGTAATGGTGTAATGTGGTGTGTTTGTTCTTGTTTCTTTTAGTTGTTGATCTGTAATATGTTGAGCATGCACTGGTGTTTATTTTCAGTATTTACTTTGTAAATAACTTGTTAAAAAAAAATAACAAGTGGTACGAATAAATCAGAAAAGGTGCATGAAGGGTTTCTAATTAAGTAAACTTAGAAACTTCAACATGGTATCAGAGGGTGATTGCAGATCACAGGAGGACTAAAAGACATCAGTCGAGCAAAGCAATAGCAGCAGAAAACAGCTGTCCCAAGGTGACAGAAGTTGTTTCTAGTAGCGCAAAAGCTAAGGAAGTGTGACGCAGAGCCAGCCCGAGCCACGCAGAAAAGGTCGGGAACTGGCAGAGCCTCAAAGAGGCCAGCGTTGCTAACAAAGAGGGCCAAAGGGCTGACACTGACCCATCCGAGGTGACACAGATCCAACATGAGGCAGAGAGCGGCTGACGCAGTTCACATAGAGACAGTTGTTGGGGTCTAGAAGGCTGCAGGAATATCACATAGTGGAGTTGGTGAGGTACTGTAGTCAGAACAGTACCTGACAAAGTAGGGTCAGAGGAGTTGTTGCCGAGGGTTTCTAGCCGAGGAACCCGGATCAGCAGTGCAGTTGCACAAGACGATCAGAATAGGGGGCATCTCGACAAGCGGCAGAAGGATTTCCAAGAGGGAAATCAGGACTCAGAGGGAGTCTAGAAGAGAACTTCCAGACAGGAAGTAGAGACTCAGAGAAGTCGAATAGAGAACTTCCAGGAGGGAAGTAGAGAAGCATCATGGCACTACACGGGGTAAGAGACCAAGATAGACTGGACGGAGCATCGAACTTCAAGATCTGGAAGGCCAGAATCTTATCAATGCTTGAGAGGAATCGTGTCAAGAACATTGCCTCAAAGCTAATAGCTATCCCAGTCGACCCCAATGAAAATGACAGGTACAAAAAGGTGATGGCGAGGGGCAAGTGCTTTATCCTTAACAAGGTCAAGGATCATGTGGTACCACATATAGCCAAGAAGGAAATGGCAATGAGATGTGGGAGGCTCTCAAGAACCTGTACCAGCATACTTCTGTGCAGAGAAGAATGTTACACAAGAACCAGATGAGATTGTATCAAATGAAGGGTCAATCGATTGACACCTTCCTCGGAGGACTAAATGAGATCCGGGATCAGTTGACAGCTATAGAAGCCACGTCGGATCAGGAGCTGATGGTGAGGACAGCCCTGAATGTTGTCTCAGAAGAATGGGAAGTATTTGTCCAGAGTATACTAGGCAGAGGGACACTTCCACCTTGGAACGAGATGTGGGCAGCTCTTCACTAGGAAGAGATCAAACGGCAGTCGAAGACAGGTAGCAGCAGCAAGGGGATCAAAGTCAAGCAGGAGGAGGAAGATGTGGCCCTAGCATCTGAGGGAAAGCAGGAGAAGCGGAAGAGGAAAGATCTCTCCAAGATCAAGTGCTTCCACTGAGGGGAGTTGGATCACTATGCGACCCAGTGTCCAAGGAAGAAGAGTAAGGGAGAGTCTTCCGAGACTAAGGCAGCACCAGCATGGGCAGAGAAGGAAGTTTTGACAGACGATGACTGTGCCATGAGTGCACACGCACCACTTGAGCGAAAGTAGGGAGACATCGAGCTGTGGCCAGGCAGACTACAAGCGATGAGGGGCAGGATCCTTGAGGTACCCAACCTCTTGGATTAGACCTTGCCACGAGAGCCTCGACGAGGAGTAGCAGGATTCGCTAAGTGGGTAGAGACGGATGCGAATAGAGCTGCAGAGAGAGCTACAGTGCAAGAGTCCCAAGACAGTGCTAGGTTAATAGGCTACAACAGTGCGAGAGGCACAAGAGTGTTTCACCAGTGCAGGATGGCACTAAGAGGTTTGCAACGATGCGAGATGCAAGGAGTTGTTGCAACAGTGCAGAGGTCAGAGAGGGAGCACTTGTCAGTGGCAGAGGGAACTTCAGCATCAATGGGTGTCTCTAGCCCAACAAGGAAATCAGTTGGGAGATCAATTACTTACTTCTCAATAACTGAGCTGCAGTGCAGCAGAGGGCAGCACGACGCAGCTAGATGAGAAGAGGTGCAGTGCGGATGTAATGTTGGGAGAAAGGACCAGCAACAGCATGGTTGCAGTGGGAGTTGTCGTACAGATGCATCAGTGGCAGTGGCAGAACCATGAGCAACAGTACAGGAGGCAGTAGTGCAGAGGATGTTGGGCAGGAAGGCCTAGCATCAGCACAGGTACCGATGCCAGATGACCAGAGTAATACTTAGGGAGGAGTATTGCTAGAGCACAATCCTCGCTAAGAGGGAGTGTTGATTTGGGGTAACATCGGATGTGCTCTAGCCATGAAATTTGGTGGAGAGGTTGTGGCACATGAGATCTCCAATACCCAGAAAGGGTTTGGGCAGATTCTAAACAGATCAAGAGATATTAAAATAAGTAATATTTTTAATGGAGTCACTAAGTCTGAACTTATGGAAAATTAAATATTAATGTGTATTAATATGAATCTGTGTTAGAGTGGTCCAAAAGACATGGATCAAGCCAGATCTAATCTTAGCCGTTGATTAGGGGTTTAATCTCGGCCGTTGATATGTCAACATGAAAAGTATAAGAGGAGGCTTGAGGGTCACTTGGAGATGACACCAGATGATCAGTGATTCTATTCTCTAGAGCGGGGTTTGCTAAGAGAGATAGAATCAGTGATCGGGAGAGCAGATGAAGGCATTAAATACAAAGAAACAGAGAAGGCAGATATTATGTCGGGAGAGCAACGCAGCAACCAAGGAGAGTGACGCAGAGCCAGCAAGGGCTCACGCAAGGCCACACAGAGGCAGCCAAGTGTTGTGCAGAGCACCAGAAGGGCCAGTGTAGCTGACACAAAGGCCTCCTGGGGCTGACACAGGGTCAACGTGAGACAGAGAGGGGCTGACGCAGTCCAAATTAGGCAGACGTTGGAGTTGCAGAGCAGTTTTGTGCTGAAGAGCTGCCGGAAGGGTTTTCTGGGGTTTCAACCAAGAGATTTCTCTCAAACTGTGAGGTATAGCTACCAAGGAAATTCTATGTTGGGTAGGCCAGTTTTGGCACCCAAGGTGTACTCTGATATTGCTTAATAAGAAAACCCTCAGATAGTTGCACTAGTTTTCCCACATTGGGTTTTTCCAGGGACACTGGTCCAAAAATAATGGTGTCATGTGGTGAGTTTGTTCTTGTTTCTTTTAGTTGCTGATCTATAATATGTTGAGCATGCACTGGTGTTTATTTTCAGTATTTACTTTGTAAATAACTTGTTAAAGAAAAAAATTCAAGTAGGTAGGAATAAATCAGAAAAGGTGCACGAAGGGTTTCTAACTAAGTAAACTTAGAAAATTCAATAGATCCATGTACATTACATAAATGCTCAAAAAGAGCTCTTTGACATGATTTTGACTCTTTGTCTTTCATAGACCTATGGAATGAGCAAGAAACTCATTCATACAATTTATAAAAATAATATTTATTTTTCTTGACAAGTACAAAGATCAAAATTACATTGACAAATACCGAACCTAGTTACACTTTTCTTCAATATGTTGATTTGGGGTAGCATCGGATGTGGTCTAACCACGAAATTTGGTGGAGAGGTTGGGACACATGAGATCTCCAATACCCAGAAAAGGTTTGGGCAGATTCTAAACAGATAAGGAGATATTAAAAAAATTAATATTTTTAATGGAGCCCCTAAGTCTAAACTTAGGAAAAATAAAATATTAATGTCTATTAATATGAATCTGTGTTAGAATGGTCCAAAAGACATGGATCAAGCCAGATCTAATCTTAGTCGTTGATTAGGGACTTAATCTCGGTCGTTGAGATGTCAACAGAAAAAGTATAAGAAAAGGCTTGAGGGGCACTTGGAGAACACACTGAGGGAGACCAATCAGTTCAACTTCTGGAGCGGGGTTTGTTGAGAAATTGAACCAGTGGTCTATAAAGCAATCAAAAGGCAGCAAGTACAGTAGAGAGAGACGAGAGATCAGCACAAAAGAGGCAAACGCAGAACCAAAGGAAGCCACGCAGAAGCAACACAAACTGCGCAGAGCCAGAAGGGTCTGCATCATCCACGCAGAGGCTGCAAGAGTAACGCAGAAGCCTAGAGAGGCTGCGCAGAGCCTCAGTAGGCTAACGCAGAGGGTTTCAGGTTTTAGCAGAGGTCATTAGGGCCTACACTGGGTTTAGGAAAGTGTGGAAGTTTGTCTATCTGTGGGTACACCAGTTTGGCACCTTGTTGTATAAGAAAATTGCTGAATAATAAAACCCTCCCTTCCTGCACTGGTTTTCCCACATTGTGTTTTTCCGGGGACATTAGTCCAAAATAATTGTGTCAATTTGTGCATATTTTTGTTATGTCTGTATTACGATGTGATATTTGCAGCAGTATTTATTTTAATGTTTGTTGAAGTAATTTCATGAATAACTTATGATGAAATAAGTAGGAAAAGTAAATCAATTGCTACAGTGATAGAATTTTCACATGGTATCAGAGGAAGTAATCAGAGAAAGAAAGGGAAAATCAGTTATGGGTCGAGACCACGATGCAGTAGCATCCATCTCAGGGGACTCACGTAGATTTTCAGAAGATTGCACAAGAGAGAGAGATTCTGATTTCTTTATGTTGGCTTCAGGGTTGGAAGAAGAAGTGGTGTGCTTCACTAGTGCTGCATTATCAGAAGTATGGTATATAGACAGTGGAGCCTCGTGGCATATGACGGGAATCAGGGAGTGTTTCTCAGAATATCGAGAAAAGAAGATGAACTTTCAGATCACCATGGGGAACAAGGCAAAGTGTACTCCAGTAGGAAAGGGTACCATAGTTTTTCAGACAGAATCGGGAGAGCGGTTCCGTGCCACAAATGTGTTGCATGTGTCAGGATTGGGGATGAACTGACTTTCCGTGTCACAACTACAAGGCAAGGGCAATGACGTCTACTTCATAAAGGAAAAGGTATACGTCAAACACCCGAGCTGGAAAAAGAAAGTGCAGATCGAGATCAAAAGTAATCGGTTGTACAGATTACAAATAGAATCTCCAATGGCACTAATAGGCGGTCATGGGGATAAAGACTTGAACGAATTATGGCACAGAAGGATGGGTCACTTGCACCATGGAGCTCTGAGAATTCTCAGGAGCACTATAACAGGAGTTCTGGATCTGAGTACGAAGCGAGATGATCTATGCAATGGATGTGCTCTAGGAAAGTATGCCAAGGCGGCATTTCCTAAGAGCAACCACAGGGCCAAGAGTGTATTAAGATTGATACACTCAGATATCTGTAGACCTATGTCCGTCAAAGCTCTTAGCGGTGTCAAGTATTTCCTTACCTTCATTGATGACCACTCGAGGAAAACTTGGATCTATTTTTTGAAAACCAAGGATGAGGTTTTCTATCGATTCAAGGAGTTTAAGGCTCTAGTAGAGAATCTGACAGGTAAGAAAATCAAAGTCTTGCGGTTAGATAATGGTGGAGAATATGTCGATAAGGACTTCACTGATTATTGCGCTGAGGGCATCAGAAGAGAGTGGACAGCTCCCTATAATCTGGAGCAGAATGGGGTGGCAGAAAGGAAAAACAGGACTATTGTAGAAGTAGCTAGGGCCATGCTATATGATCAGGATATGCCAAAATTCATGTGGGTAGAAGCATGCAACACAGCTGTCTACGTTCAGAACAGGACTCCTCATCAGGCATTGGGCAAGATTACTCCAAAGAAAGTCTTCACTGGGAAGACACTTGAAGTCAGTCATTTCAAGATATTTGGGAGTTTGGCATATTGTCGCATACCCGAAGAAAAAAGGAAGAAGTTGGATCAGACTGCAAAAAACGGGTATCTGGCAGGATATAGCAAGAACGTTAAGGCATACAGGATCTATCTTCCAGGGAGCAGGAAGGTAGTAGTACGATGAGATGTAGAGTTCATGGAGGACAGAGTTTTTAGAAGATCTCGCAAAATGCCTTCCAACGAGCAGTCGAAAGAGGATCTGTTGGTCATACTTATCTCAGGGTTTGTGATACTTATCTCATTGATTTCCTCGATAGGGTCTAAATTTTCATGCTCCTGAATGTTAGAAGCTCCTGCTAACAACCTGCAAAAACCTTGACCTTTGACCATTTTCGCTGGTTTAATGTCCAAATCATATTCTTGTAACACTGTAACCCAGTTGGCCCTCTTCTCTCCTAATTCCCTCTGGACTAGTAATTGTCTCACTGCTGAAAATGGGAATATTACTTTTGTATGAGTTTTTAAGAGGAAAGGCCTAAAGTGTTTAATAGATTTGAACACAGCGAAGGCTTGCTTTTCTACTTCGGAGTAATTAAGTTCAGCGCCTTGAAGATTTGAACTAAAAAAGGATATGGGTGCTTCAACGTTTTGATCATTGATTTGTGTCAATACAACTGCATAGGAAGTATCGGATGCTAAAGTATATAAAATAAAATGACTTGAAAATTTTGGAGTGTTTAATGTAGGAGCACTTATGATTGCCTGTTTGATTAAATCAAAAGCTTCTTTTTCTTTGTGCCCCCATTTGAACATTGAATTTTTCTTGATCATGGTCTGTAATGGTAAATCAATCTATGAAAAATCTGAAACAAACCTTTTTACAAAATTTATTTGACTTAAAAATGATTGCATTGATTTTTTTATTGTGTGGAAGTGGGATATCAGAGATCTCCTTGATCCTTTCTGGATCGATATAAATACCATCTTTTGAGACAATAAATCCCAAGAGTTTACCTTGGTCAAGAGCAAAAAATGATTTCTTGGGATTCAATGAAATCCCATACCTTTCACAGCATTCAAAGATTTGCTTCAAATCATGTAAATGATTTGCTCTTTTCTTGGAAAAGACAGTAAAGCCATCCAAATAGACAACAACTGACTTATTAATTAAACCCTTGAATGATATATCCATTGCTCTCTGGAAGGTAGCTCCAGCATTAATCAAACCGAAAGGCATTTTTTGGTAGGCATATGTTCCCCACTTAATTCTGAAAGTAGACTTGAGTCTGTCATCTCGATGCACCAATATTTGGTTATATCCAGAAAAACCATCCAAGAAAGACATTAATTCGCAACCAGCTACTGAATGGAGAGTCTGCTCCATTGTTGGTAGTGGGAAATTATCTTTTTGGCTAGCCTTATTAAGATTTCTGAAATCAATGCAAATTCTAATGTCACCGTTCTTCTTTCTAACAGGTACTAAGTTAGAAACCCACTTTGAATGTCTAACAGGGAAAATTATCTTAGCTTTCAAGAGTTTGTTTAACTCAGCTTGAATCTGACTTTCTAGGTTCATATGAATTTTCTTCAATTTCTGCTGCACTGGTTTCTCTTCAGACATCATTGGAATTGTATGTTGTATGATAGAAGTATCATATGTTTTTAAGTCATCGTAATTCCAAGCGAAAACATTTTTATATTTATTCAAAAGTCTGATAAAGGCAAATCTTTCTTCTGATGTAAGTCCTAATCCTAAATTAATATTTTGTGGTTTGGCCTCAGTGCCAAGGTTTATCAATTCAAATCTCAAAGTAGAACTCTGAAGTTTTGAATTAGTAACTTGCTTAAACCTATCATTGATGTCATATAGATCCTCATGCTTGACTACTGATTTAGGTATGGAATTTTCCTCAAGTCTTTGCTTCATTTGAAGATCATGATCACTCTCATCAATAATCTGATCATCATAGAATTCCTCAGAAATTAAGAAATTCTAAATGTCGTCGTCATGATTGAATACCCGCCAGTTAGTGACATTGTCTGGAACCAATAGTCTAAAAATTAATTCAACTAAAAATCTATCAGGGCTGTAATCCTCGGATGGGAGGAGCTTAGAAGCAACATTGGCTAGTAAATCAGTTGCTACATTCTGAGATCTAGGAATGGGAGAGATATTAAATGCTAGAAAATGAGATATAAGGTCTTGAACCAAGGACTGATAATGCTTGAGATGTCCGCAAAGGCAATGAATAGTATTTCTTACCTGCTTGATAACAATCTCGGAATCACCGAATACTTTAGATATTGCACTTTCAAGCCTATTGCTTTGTTTAGTCCTTGAATCAATGTTTCATATTCAGCAGTAGTATTTGTACACTCAAATTCTAGTATGCAAGATAACATAGTTTTTTCCCCCTCAGGACTAACTAAAATACATCCTGCTCCTGCACCGTCATTGGATTTTGACCCATCAAAATATAAAGACCAAAATACAGGTTTATCTAAAGTTTTATTTACGATTTCTTCAGCAATATTAACACATCTTGATGTATTTGTATGAGAAAAATTTTCTATTTGAGATGTGAAACTATTAACTAATAAAGGTGATGATTGAGCATTAAAATTACCAAAGAAAGATTCAGATGAGTAGTTGCCAAGAATATTATTATTGAAATCTATGGGCTGGTTTTCTTGCTCAAATTCCGTTACAGTATAAGTCATATGCTTCTCCTGATCAATCTTAATCTGATTTGGATTTCCTTTATAAGGAAGCCACATGTGAGACCAATCGGTAGAAATGTAGCCATGGAGTTTCTCAGACCAATCCCTGCTTAAAAGTAACCCATAAAACTCAGGGATGCCAGCAATTAGTATATCAATTCTTTGAACTACTCTTGGATCAGTTGATAACCTAAAGGTGACTGAATTGATTTATCCTAATACTTGAACCTTACTGAACAATATGCATTGCAGATTTTTGAGGCTCAATATTCAATTTTGAACAGACTGAGGCTGGCATTATATTTGATGAAGCCCCTGAATCTATCAAGCAATTATGCAAGTTTCTATTGTAGATTTCATATGTCAAGAGAAAGGAGGGGTATGAGAATTAGATCTGTCTCTGATCAACACAGCATCAGTAGCTTCTAATCTATCGGATGGTGGCTTACCTATTCCATTAGCTGCCTTGGATAGTACAGCATTGGGAAGAGGAGAAGAAGGTACTACATTTAATTCTTTGAGTAACAATTTCTATTGATGTTTGAGCTTGCTAAGCTCAGATATAGAGATATTTGCTCTCGTATTCTTCATGTCTTCGATGATGTTGTAATCCATAGAGTCAGCAACTACCAATATTTTGGATGATGAAGGTGGATTGGAAGATGATGGCTGTTTTGAGTAGGCACTGGTGTAGATTTCTCTGTGGGAGCCTTATCTTTAGTAGCAGGACTCACATTTTTCTTCTTTTGAGTTGGTTGAACAGGTTCTGCAAATCCTTTACCCCCGGTACTTACTGGGAAAGCTTCATGTTCATTTCAGTATCTGAATTGGGCAAAATGAAGTCCCACATATCATGACATTCAACAACCTCTTCTTCCTCAGTTTCCTCCGATGATGAGATTGTATCTTCATCTTCATCGTTATCCGGATCTGATTCTGCATTAGATATAGCATTAGGCGGTTTCGATTTAGGTTTTTTGAAGTTTCTAAATGGCTTCTTAGTGGAGGTCTCGGCTACTTGTTTTTTAATTTCTACCATCTCATTTGACATAGTCTTTAAAACCTTTTGCAAACCCTCCATGTCATATGGATCTTTAGCCACTTTCTTCTTTGAATCGTCTTTAAAAGTAACTTTTTTGGACTTTCTTTCCTCAAGAGCGGTTTTCTTTTCTAAAGCTATTATACTTTTTTCAATGGCGATTGCTTCTTTCTAATTCTCTGCTAAAGTAGGCTTTGCAACTCTATCGACGAAGATTGTTATATTCAAAGGTAAGGCAGAGATATACCATTCACTTCGAACCTCTTCACTAGGTTTGGATGCGGTAGGAATCTTATTTAAGAGCTTATTAAATAACGAGTTGAAATCTTTGATAGGTTCTCTTGATTCAGCTTTAAGATTTGAGAGATCATTGATTAATGTCGTTGTAGACCTATCATCACCAAATTAAGTCAAGAACTGCTTTTGGAAAATATTCCAACTAGTAATGGATCCAGCTACTCCTTGTAAGGTATATGGGAAAAGCCTAACAACAGCGTCTTCTTCAATAACTCCAATTAAGTATACTGACAACATAAAGTTGTTTATGTGTTCTTCTATTAATATGCCTATATTTGGGTTAAACTTTGGCAGCCATTTTTCGGGATGAACCGGGAATTGACTCAAGGGTGTAGGCATTGAGACTGCCCCTGGATTGTTCCATGGTCTCTGTGCCATTGTTGGGCTACTAACAGAGGAAAGCGCAGATGAAGTTACAAGTGGTTGGGAAGACGATGTTGAAGTTCCAATACCCTGTTGAACAACAATATGGAGTGGGGGAGTGGATGTTTGACTTTGCAATGGATTAGATGAAATGGATGATGATGATGAAAGAGTCTCACTAGCAGACCCTTCAGGTATCTTCCTTGCTCTTTTTCTTTTAGGTAGAGGGAATTTTGTGGGTTCTATACCAAGCTTTTCACTCTGTAATCTGGTAATAGGATGGGAAGGAATGTATTGCAAAGTCACACTGCCTTGAGATAACTCAAATTTCTGTGGTGATTTTGAAAATCCTTGAAGTTTATGAATTAAAGACTAAACTCCAGGAGATTCAAGAGTGGATTTATCTGATAAGTTCAGGTTTTCAGCAGTGGTTGTTTTCTCAACTTCTCCCTTAAAAATTGGAGATTTAGAATGCAAGGTAGAAGTCAAGGGAGATGTTAAGGGAGATTTACTCTCGGAATGGGCTATGGATTTGGATTTGCTTGCCATTCACAGTTCATGCCCTCCTTCTAGCGCCAAAAATGTTGATGCCTCTAAAATCGTTGCATCAACATCGGGGAAAACCACCCGGTCTAGACCTTAATGCAGCTCCTTTTCCGTTTGGTGTGGTGGCTCTGACTGGATGTAATGGGACCAATTTCCTAGTGATATATGAATTGATGGGTGATTGGTTTGTAATGTATAACGAGAGTGATAAGTGCTCTATTCTAAAGTGCAAAAATATACAAAGATAACTAATATATCCCAGGAATGCTTCTAACAATGCGATTCTTGATTATTTCTATGAGCAAATAAACATAAAGATGACTTATTCATAGCATAGAAATATGCATTCATGTAATGATTACTTTGTTTAATTAATTAAACAAAGTAATAATTAAAACATTGTCGCATTGATCATAGTATATCACTGACATATATATATTTAAAAGATGACAATTCTGAAACATTCAAAAGTGACAAGTTAAAGAATTGTTTTAGAAACATATAGATATCAATAATAACAAAGTTGATAAATGCTAATTCACATAGAGAAATAAAGCAAAAACATAGTAGTATCGTATGCATTTGGATCTCCTCTGATGTAAATCACATCCAAATTTTGCCTTCTAATTTGGGAATACTTTCACAGGATGCAAAAGTTCAAATCTCATAAAAGCCTTCTTTGTCAAAATTCAGAATTCTAGTTCAGTTTTTTATAAAAAATATGTATCAGAAGTACAGTAGTGCAACCTCCAATTTAAGTCTTAATACAAAATTGAGGACCCTTTCTAAAAACATGAGAGGGTCTTTAAATACTACAAATAACAACAAACTATGAAAGAAAGTCGCTATGCGCTGGTATAACAAAAACACATAAATCTGGGATTTATCTTGAAAATAGCAGTGGTGAGGTGATCGAATGAATTCATTGAATCGGCTTATCTTCTTGTGATCGCAGTTGACAAATGGCGAGCATTGGCTGGACCTCTGGTGGCTGACCCATCTGGGAGTGTAACTGAGTTGTATATGTGGCATCGGCAAGTTCGGGGATCATGCAGTTGATCGCATCCATCAGACACTTCATTGCCATTTGTTGACTGTGTGGTTTAACAAAGAAAAACCAAAACGTTTCCCATGTTAGGCTGTGAATGCCTCCGAACAATTTTTCTCTTTGCATCAGCTCTTGTTTCCAATGTTGTTCCAACAATTTTACCTTTGGGAGTTTGCTTGGAGAGCAATCTGTAATTAGATTAGATAAATGCAAATTGTTATTAATTAATTCAATCAGATTATGTGTTGCTGCTTTGCATCTGCATGTAGCTCTCTCAACTTTCATTAATTGAGACTCCCATTCGGAAAACAAGATTTCCTTATGTGACTCCTGTATCCTTGGCAGATTGGCAGCTTTTCCCTCTTTCGAATCTTGCCATGATAGAAAATTAGTTAATCTTTCATTTGCCTTCTCTAACTCAAGCCCTGCATCCACTGATTTTTCAATCATAGATGCTGAGATATCACATAAGGGGATGGCCAATGATATATAATGACATAGAATATCCAATTGGTGGGACAAAGCCTTGGTCATTTCCAGGGCTTCAGTTTTGAATTCATTTAGTTGAGGATATCCTTTGAATCGCTCTATCTGATCTTTCATTTGCGCAATTAGCTCTTCTTTTGATTTCTTCTCCTGCTCGCTCAATCGCTGTAGTTTGCTCAATGCTTGAGACAATTCTTGTTGTTTATGGATGGCATGTTCATCAATCCTCTGCTTTTCATGTTTTAACTGCTCATTTAATTTTCCATTAAGCTGCCTATGTTCCTTCAACTGTTGTTCAAGCTGTTCTATTTTTTGTTGTCGTTCTGCCGATTGTGCCTCTAGCTTAATGATTGCCTGGTCTTTTTCCTTCAATAAATGACTAACCTCTGAAGCCTTATCTATTGTCGTTGTTGTATATGCTCCGGCATACTGTGACAATTTTGTTAAATCTTCGGAGGGATTTACCTCTTCTCTCCATACCACGTTCATCATTTCAATCTGAGGAGTCAAAAGAGGATTGTGATCAATTTTCCTCTTCTTCCTCTGTCTTTTGACTACAGCCCTATGCTTAGGACTGTAGAAGACATCCAGTGGTGGTATTTCTTCAATTTGAAGTACAATCTCCTCAGTGGGATTTTCAGGGATAATCTCTGTCTTTCTGGAACTTGGGTGGGCTGCTTTTTCCAACAATCGGAACTGTGTTGACTGCTGATTTCTACGTTGTAGATACTTCTGGTGTAGTGAAACCTTGGGATTTCTCGGGATTACTGATGATTGAATCAAACTGTTCCCATTCCATGATTAACTCAACATTAATATCAGTATCAAGGGGTTCACTAACTGTTACCTGCTTCTGCTCCTTTTCTGGTGTCTTCTCCTTCTCGGGAATCTTTCCAATTTCGGGAGTCTTCTCAGTAATTTTCTCCTCACTATAGGCTTGAGGTTGTTCCATAGAGGTTGTACTCAATAAGTCCAGAGGAAGTGTTTCCAATCTCTGCTCCCTGGGCCTATAGAATTCCTCTAGTCCTTTTGCTCCTAATTTGATCTTGGCCATATATTTGACCTGAGAAAATACCTCTAAAGAAACAAACAAGTCATCGAAGCTATCTTCCTCATGATCAAATATGGCGATTTTAGCCTGAGAGGTAACATTGTAGGCAACCTTTTTAGAATCGTACTGCCTTTTTGGAATAGTTGCAAGTTTTAACAGCTTTATTTTCTTGGCCTCCTTCTCTGCATGTTTGAAATCATGCAAAGTAAAAGCACCACATCGAAGAGGAAATGTCGGCCACATGTGCTTTTTAGAATCCCTAAAGGTCTTTAACATCCCTGCAACTGTTATTTGATGTGCTATTTCCCTGGCCAGTAGTTTATCAGGGATGTACAAAGGAAGAACATGAGGGTTAGTAGGGCTACAAAAAAGTCTTATATAAGTGAATCTTTCTTCTCCAAACCAACTGTCAATTGCAATTAGGTCAACTGATGCTTCTTCGAATAACCTAGGGGCAGGCTTACTGAATATGGCATAATACATGGGAAGAATAAAACCATGACAAATTCTATACAGATGATTCTTATAATGGGCTTTCCATAGCTCCTTATGATAGATGTGAATGGGATTGGGATCCTGCAGAGTCTATTTCCATCCAAGAATTGGGAATTCGGAATTAAAACAGATGGTGTTCATGATATAGGCACTCATGTAAAAGGGAGGTATCACCCGGGTAGATACAAACCTATTTTGTCTATATTCAAGTATCTCGGTGGCCATTTTATCAGATAGAATATTTGCCCAGTCCATGATATAGCCATGAATTGCAGCCTCCATTAATGGGACCATATCTATAGAAAATTTAGCAGAATCGTGGACTCTAAAGAGTCTACACATCATTGCACCAGCATAACAATAGGGAGAAGCCAATGAATCTACAAAGTACATACCCAATGTCTCATGTTTGTGCTTAGTCGGAAAATGCCTCCATTGCCTGATAGGGTCAGATTCAATGTCATTCTCCTTGGCAAAAGCCTCCAAAATCCCTTTGTTATACCACTTCTCCGGCTGAGGTAAATGGTACATTTGTCTAAGATCCTCTACTCTAAACAACCCGAACATTTTTCCATTAGTTGTTGAGAATGTCCTGTTTGTGGTCGCAATGCTTTCAACAATCCACCTGACCACATCATTATATGGCAAAAACTTGGCACGCGCTGCTATTCTATGTAGATATGAGCAGGCCAATTCCTTCAGAGTATTCTCTGATTTGCTTGTGGAATCTGCTGTAGCTTCTTCTTCGAGTTCTTCAGGTTCTTCCGCTTCCAGCAAATTGTAGATACTCTCCCAAGATGCTTTTCCTAAGCCGAGGCAGGTAGTATCTGATATCAACCCTTTCTTATTTGGTTATGGTTCTTTGACTACGACAAGGGCCTTGGTTTTCTTCACCTTCTTTCCCATTTTCTCTGGATTCATCAGCTCGGAGTAGCTCTGCACAGACAAATGGAAAACGTAACAGAGAAATATACCCGCTCAAAGCTAATATGAAATGAAAACAGTTAAGGTAATTCACGCATGATAAATCATATGTAATTAAGTATTACCACGGGTGAAATCCTCGAAGGATTCACCTTTAATTGCAACATTAAAGACCATCATAACCGCCAATCGTAGTTAATAAATGTAATAATTACTCGTCGCATCACATATATGCTTAATGGTCCTTTTAAAACGTAACTTTTGATCCTCCCGATCAGCGATCAGTGATAAATCGCAAATCACGATCAGGAGGTACATCGGTCAGGCTTAATGTTTTGGGCTAATAACCCCGATTGCGATAAAGGTAAAGAATATAATAAGGCAGAGGAATAATTGGCGGATCATTTGATTTATTGCTTTTATCGTTCATTATTCCTTTTAAGATTTACGCCCGCTAATAATACCTTTTGATGGCCTTTTCTTTGAAATGCGTGCCTTAATTTATGATATCGCAATCGGGGAATTCAAAAGGGCTTTCGCTATGTGTCATGTGGTATGTGCGATCGCCAATTGCGATTACGTTATCGGATCAGAGGTTTTAGCATAGACCTTTTGGGATGCATCCTTGTTTATCTTTGCGATATGCGATCTCCGATCGCATTATCGCATCGGAGATTTGCTTATGAGGGATTTTCAAAGAAGGATATATCATATTATATCACATTTTAACAAAAGGTTTCGGATATTAGTTCTATCGGGTCAGAGCTTTTGAAAAGGATTTCCATGTGTTTATAATAATTAAATCCAGGCATGTGATTATTATTGAATCACTGAATTCAGCTAAGTCTTAAAAGGGACCCATTTCTATTTAAAGCTTTTATAAAAAAATTAGAAATGGAGGGGTTGTTGTACAGCACAACGAGCCTCCACCACAGCAAAGAGAAAATAGCCACCTCATGGGATCATTCAACACCACCTATTGCTTGCTCGTGTCCCAGTTATTTGATGATAATGATGCACTTGGACCACATTGCCCAGTCAGCTACACAATTATACCACACACTTGGCAGTTGATCCAGGGCCAGATGGGGTTTTGTCTCACTTAGGGATACAAGGGAGGGCTTGCATCATTGTTACAACCCTTATAGGTGGAGCACAGGCTTGCTTGATTCAGTTGGAGATACATGAGGTCATTCTTTGTGCCCCCACATCCACTTGGGAGCACCATAGGCTAATTGCTTGGAGATTAAGGGGCCACCCCCTTTATTATTGTTATTGGAGCCCTCCTATTCATTATGGCACATGAAGGTCTTGATTTGGACTTCCAGCGGCCCTATTAGCTATTTTTCTATCATTTTGGCCCTCTTGACTCTTAAGAGGCTTATTATTCATCTTTTGAAGCTATTTTGTGGGCTTGTCACCAAAGTAGTATTATTTTGCACATTATTTTATTCTACGGGCATCATTAGGCTAATTTAACCCATTCGAATACCTCAAAGGCTTGTTAAAACACTGAGAGGGGGGTCAATCAGTGTTTCATTCAATTGTTATTATTAATGCCAGTTAAGTTTTTTCACAATTAAAAACTAGAAAATAAATAAAAGTAACTTTATTAAAACATATGAGGACACCAATCCTCTTTTCAATGGTTACAAGCTCCAACTTGTAAAATCAATTTTTAGGGCTCCAACCCTATGGACACCAGTCCTGTTTTCAAGTGGTTTTAGGGCTCCAACCCTAAGAACTCCAATACTATTTAACAAAAAAGAACTTGAAGGGCTTTGACTCTAGAATAAAAATGTTACCAAGGATTACAAAGTTTGAATGATTCACGTCATCTTCTCTGGACATTCTTCATCAGTTTGCAATTGATTGTAATGTTGGAGTTTGCCTTAATAGCTATAACTTTCAATATTTAATGCCACAGAGATGCTCCACAAGGTTTTGAATTATCTTTCCACAGCTTTAAAAACTCTTTACTATCTCTTCACTACTTAAATTTCTGAGTAGAATGATGTAACAGGTATGTTCAACTTTACATCCATTTTTGTATTGTACTTGAAAAAATACGAATCCACCAAACAGTTATACAGGGCCGAGAAGAGCACAGATTGAGGTTATATTCACAAATTCAACATAGATCTGCATGGCATCAACACTAACCAAAATCAGGACTGAGACACAGTTCAGAGCGGCATCATCACCAATTTGAATTAACCCCAAAACCCAGGTCCGAGTAGTATCGTTGTTCTAGAAATACAAGCTCGAAAGGACTTCTCTACAGAACTGAATCACCATAGGACCGAAATCTACCACAGGTCCTAATCACCACAGAATCAAATTTTTGAGGGAGATTGTCACATATCCAAGCCTTGCTACCACAAGTTCGAAGTAGATCTGAGATTTTTCAATAGTTCGAAACTCAACTATGTCATAGGTCCGAGACTCTTCCATAGGTGACAAGTCCGACCCTCCAACAGGTGACAAATCCGAACAAAATCTTCACAAGTGAAAGGTCCGTGTATTGTGCAGAAAAGATTTTTTAAAAGAACCAAGATATATTAGTCCACGGATATGTTACAGTAGTCTAAATTGTTATTTACAATGTAAAACCCAGATTCTTGAGTTGTGAACTCCTGTATTTTTATTTGTCGAAATTAACACTGGAATGAATGAAAAATAGCTTTATATATAGAGGATTTTTCTTAAATATGAATAAGACATGTCTTATTTAGATAAAGCCGACTTGAGGGCCAACATTTGCATCATACAAAATTTCGATTTTCACTATGATTGTTTAATTTTGTCATAATTGCATTTTGGTATAATGGTATTTGCAAAGACTGCCACTTATCTCCTTTAGATGAATTCCCCCCTTATTTTATGCTTTTATGTATTTAAAAGCATCTTATAATCCCTTAGAATAATATTTTTTAATGCATTTGCAATTAGAGCAAAGGATAATGAATAGGATTTATTATGTTTTAGAGTTAGGGCATCATCTAGGGCTCCTAGGGTTAGGGATAGGGTTTTTAAGGTAGGCCTTTTGCATCATCATCCAGCACAATCAAGATCATGTGGCAAGGATTAGGGTTCTAGGATTAGGAATAAGGTTTTAGGATACATTGCCATCAATGACAACTTCAACAAGGCTCATATAAATACAAGAGAGCCTCATTGTATCATTCATCATCACTTGGATTACATTTCTTCTCCTGAAAAGAGCTCAGACCTATTATTGATGGAAAAATTGGAGTTTTCTCAATGCATTTTGATGTTTGGATTATTGCTATCTTATCTTGGAGATTCACTTTTGCAAATATAATGGATGGATATACTCTTTTTCTCATGTAAGTGCTCTTTCATGTGAATTTCTTATTGATACATGTCTAATGTATGAAATTCTATGTCATGATTTTACTTGTGCGCTAAATTAATGCAAATTCTTGAAACACATGGAATCTTGATTCATTGTGTTGTAGCTCATTTTTCACTGTCTTTAAATTGTAGAAAAAAAGAAAAAATATATATTTCAAAACAAAAATCAAAACCAAAACATGCAAAAGATTTGGATTTTATTAAAGGTGGATTGATATTATTGGTGAGAATGATGCAGTGGCATGACTCGATCGGAGTTATTTGATTTTTAAAATATGTAAATGTGCATTCAGTTAAATGTCGGACATCTACACTAAGTAGAGTTAAATGTCGTGTCGGGTCCCCTCGATGGCCCCAACTCGACATCACAACATGCCCAATTGTTATACCAGTGGGTGGTTTCGTAAGTGGAATCAAGGATTATGGTTGACTTGAGATCAACGACGGATATGAGTTGCAGGATCACCCTAGATGGGCTTTCCCCGTTCTGGTGGGTGCCCCTATAGCTTAGTTGCAAGCGAGCACATTCAACATTTTCAGTCCTCCACGTCACCATTGCATCCCACGTCATCCCATCATATCATCATGTCCTATCTGCCACTTCATCCATCCCGTACGCGTCATGTCACATTAATCCCGTTTTTTCCCTCCATTTTTTTGTTTTCCCGTAAACCCCATTTTTCCCATCCCCCCTTTCCATCATTTTCAATTCTCCATATTTATAGCCAGTTGTTGTCCAGTCTTAAATTCAAAATTATCGTCACCAATTATCACTAGTCGTTTGTGTACCAAGTAATTATAAATCATCTCCACTTGTGAAAGTCTACCAAATGTCAAAGAAACTTGTGTTGTCGGGTTCTTCTACTCACATTCCTCTCATGGACACGGACAGGGATGTTTTTGACCCAATTTATTCTTTAAATTTGATGCAACTTCGTCAATATATTCTAGTCAATCAAAAGGAGTCCCCTGTATATGCTACAGTTATAAAATCTGGACTTTTGCTGCAATTATTCCCCAAACATATGATTTCCCAGAATTTATCTACTGGTTAGTTTTTGCTCTCTATCCTCAGAAGTGCTTTCTGATGAATGCATTAGGTGAAAATATTTTTCAGATGTGTTCCCTTTTAATTCAGCAAGCCCTGGACTTTCCATCTTCAGGTCTATATACCTCATTTGAAGAAGAAACTTTGTTGTCTGCCTTTCAAAACTTGTCCGGGAAGCATTATGCCCAGATGACTTTCTTCTTAATGCCTCCAAGACAATAATTGCCCATGGAATCCACTCAAATTTCTCTTGAAACTTTTGTTGAAGATGTAAAACCAATTTTGCAAATAATTGCCAAATTTCTGAGGGAAAATACTAGTCATTGACCGGGCCATTTTGGGGATGTTTAATTTAATGTTACAACCTAAAACTGTACTCAATATACCTGCCTATTGTGAGAAAATAGTTAATTCTCAGTTGTCAGATCTTGCTTTTACTGGTTGTTTTAGATTTCCTTCATTAGTCACTTATCTTTTCCTATACACTCATGTGGAGAAATTTATGCATTTGGGTCTTAATATAATGGATATTCATAAAAAGAAGCAGTTAATGATAAATTGGACAGATATTGTAAGAAGTCAAGCCAATTATGAAGGGTTTGTATATTTCAATTTGAAGACTACACTGTGATTAGATTGTATGGAGCAGCAATTGCCCCCTATAGACTTCCCACATTTGTTCCTATAAGGTTGTTTTCTTTAGAGTTTATCAAATAGTTCAAATGTGGATCAGGTTCATTTTGTTCCAGCAAAAAAGGGGCACTTATTCAAATTGCCAAAAGCAATTGGGTCTTTTATTGTGAACAACAGGCAGGCCATGGAAGAAGTGGAAAAGATTCTTGAAAGCATGCAATTACAGTTGGATGAAAAATGGTCATATGATCCCCATCATATTATCTCTAACAGAAGAGTCAAAAATTCATATGCTCCTTAAACACATGAACCTCGACCAGCGATGGAAAAATTAACAAATGGTGGTCAAATAAGAGCTCAAGGAGGAATAGAGATTGAGACTCCACACCCCACTGAAAAGGGATTGAAAAGAGGCAATGGAGACATAATTGATTTGGAAACTGAAGTAGGCCAGAGTTCAAAAAGGCCAAGGTTGTTTGAGACTGAAAAGGACCCTGAATCATTGGCTCGAAGCTCCTCAGCTGCAATGAGTTTCCAGTTGCAATTGGGAGATGCTACTTGTACACCTTCTTCCCTGGTACCTAAAAAATCTTCTCAAAGTGATGGGCTTGTAATAAAGCAATTGTATAGTCAAACAGAAGAAAGCAACAAGAGGGTAAAAGAAAATATTGAATCTCAGCTTGAAGCACAATCAGTTTCTGAGTATCACACCAGGTTATTATCTTCCATGGATCTTGAGAGAAATCAACTGAAGTTTTCTTTCTCTCATCCTTCTGCCCTATCTGTTTCATCATCATCAGGTTTCAAAACTATTAATTTGACTATAGATGCAAGAGAAATCCCACTGCCTGACAAGATTAATTTGCACAGGGAAACTGGGGAATTGATCTACAGTGATTTAAGCAAAACATACTTGTCTCCTAGCAAAGTTGAAGCTTTATTAGCAAAGGTGGTTAATCAATTAAAATTGGAAAAGGAAAATTCCAAAGCCTTGTTCACCCAAAATGAGGAGTTGAAAAAATTTAATTGTAAAAATTGGTGTGAATCCTAAAGATAAAAGTGTTATACAAAAACTTTTGCAAGGAGGAGACACTGAAATTCAGGCCGTGAGAAAAAAGCTGAAATTACGTTCTATGGAGCATGTCATGACCCAGAAATAGCTCAGGTGCAAAAAGAAAAAGAAATTCTAACAAATGAGCGCTTGTAAAGAAACAATGAAATTCCTGCACTCAAGGAAATGAATTCTACTTTGCAGTGGAAATTGGATTCACATGTTTGTGCTATCTTAGTGCAACCTGATTCTGATGATCCTACAGAGAAGCTGACTAGAGTGATGACAGAATTAAAAATATCAAAATATGAGATGAAGATGCAGAGAAATTTAGATGATACAAAGCAGATCCTCAAGATAACAAAAAGGGATTAGCCATGGCCAAAGACGCAGCCTCAAATATCAAAATGATTATCACATTGCCTCTCATGAAATTAAAGAATTGAAGGAGAATGTGAAAGGGAACGTGTCCCTCATTCAAGCCAGGAAGATTATTTGGAATGACATTATTCATACAATGAAGAATGTCTAGGAATTTTGGTCGATTGTAGCTGAGGAGAAAGCCATTGTTAGAGACCTGGAAAGCATAATTACTGCTAGTAAACAAAAGCTCCAGCAACAAACACAATTTGCCAAAAAGATGATCAACTTCCCTAACTCTAAATCATCACAAGTGTTAAGAGAGATGCAGATTGAAGACAAAACAGAATTGGTGCTGGAGATAAACAAAATGGTTTTAAAAAAATTGTATAGGAAAACAGTGGAGACAAAGTTGGCAGAAATCAAAGAGTCAGTTTTAAAATTTAACACCAACTTTGACAGGAGGACCAGAGCAGGACTACCTTCGTGCTGGGATCAACAAGGAAATCTACTTCCCTGGAAGACTTATGAAACCTTGCTGGTAGAAGCCAAAAGTAAGATTAGCACTTCACATGAAAAAACAACAATTTTGAAAGGGACTAAAATTGTAAATTATTTACACAGGGACTTTGAGCTATTATGGTTGATTAGAACGCTTTTTACTGAGAAGCCAACTTATAGCAAGATCCCCAATTTCAGAATGGCCCACACAAGGTTTGTGAAAAGTTAGAGCTCGGACATGACAATCTGGAACAAATGCACAAAGTGGATGTCTCCCACAACGACAACAACAAAAGTTGGACCTTCTACTACACCAGAATCTCGGATTACTCAATAAGAAGCCACCTGTTACTACATCAGAGTTTTTTTAAATGTTTTTGTTAATGATATAATTTTATTTTAATTTATCATGAATATAGTCCTTTGAAGGACCAGACAGTTTGAAACAGTTTAAGTGGTTACCAGTTTTGACAGTTGACAGTTTTATAGTTGTCCTCTTTGTAATTATCATACAAAAGAAAATTTTGAGGAACGAGGAAGGGTTCTGAGTTTTTGGACTTCAGAAGTAAAAGACTTTTTTCTGTAATCTTTGGATCTTCTTAGTATTTTAATAAAACTTTCGAAGTGATTCTAGATAGACGTTGAATGTGTTATATGTTTCCTTATATCTGTATTTCACTTCATCTTCCTTCCATGATTCTGCTAAAGTTTAAAACAAGAGATTATGCTGCAAGTAGCCTGTTGTTTAAAAAAAATTCCCAAAAAAATTTCATCCATTTTACTGCAACTTAAAATCATATTCACCATCAGAAGGCCATTTTGAAAGGGTGTTTGATTCCAAAAAGAATTTATAGTTTTACCTATAACATAAATACTTCTAGAGTTTGACAATGAAACAGCAAATTGATAAATCCATTATTTTGAATAAATGTCTTGGGCACTGACCTCTACTCAGTCGAGGGTTGTCTCTTAAGGTACAGCACATTGCATATGTTATTCATTTTGACAAGAAGAACAAATGTTCCTAGGGGTTGGTCTATGCACCTTTACCTTGAAACTCCATTGGAATTTGCATAACGAAGTATAAATTCATTTTGTTACCTATCTAGTACCTCTCTAGGCTAGCGAAGTTGCAAACAGGACTCCTTGGTAGAGTGATAATCTCAAAATCAAATCCATCTTGATTATATTCATCCCAATTGGCTAGGCACTGATCTATAATCCTTTGTTGATCACTTCCAAAACCCTTTTTATCCTTTCTTTGATTTCAGCCCTAACCCTAAAGGCCTAGCTAGGGCGCCAAGCGAATTGCATTTGAGCCATCCTCTTGAAGAGGGAGTTGGTGGGGAACTTCGAATACCTCAAAGGCTCATATAAATACAAAAGAGTCACATTGTATCATTCATCATCACTTGGATTACATTATTCTCTTGAAAAGAGCTCGGACTTGCTATAGATGGATGAATTAGAGTTTTCACGATGCATTTTGATGTTTGTATTATTGCTATCTTATCTTGGAGCTTCACTTTTGCAAATATAATGGATGAATATACTCTTTTTGTCATGTAAGTGCTCTTTCATGCAAATTTCTTATTGATAAATGTCTAATGTATGGAATGTTATGTCATGATTTTACTTGTGCCCTAAATTAATTCCAATTAATGAAGCACTTGGAATCTTGATTCATTGCGTATGTTATTCATTCTGACAAGAAGAACAAATATTCCTAGGGGTTGGTCTGTGCACTTTTACCTTGAAATTCCATTGAAATTTGCAGAACGAAGTATAAATTCCTTTCGTGACCTAACTAGTACCTCTCTAAGCTAGAAAAGTTGCAAAAAGGACTCCTTGGTACAGCAAGAATCTCACAATCAAATCCATATCGACTCCATTCATTCCAATTGGCTAGGCATTGTTCTATAATCCTTTGTTGATCACTTCCAAAACCTTTTTATCATTTTTTTGATTTCATCCCTAACCCTAAACGGCCTAGCTAGAGCATCAAGCGAATTGCATTTGAGCCATCCTCGTGAAGAGTGAGTTGGTGGGGAACTGTGCTGGTGTATCCTCTACTTGCCCTCCAAATTTGTGGCGTATCCCATGGTTGGTTTATGTGAAACACAAATTAGATATTAAAAATTATATTTTTAATATATATAATATATATATATATATATATATATATATAACGTATTCGAACGTGTCCTAGTCCGGGGGGTCAACTTGTCCTTATCCGACACTCTAATCCCTGTATCCGACAAATCCTGAATCCCCGTGTCAGGTGACTTAGGTATGTAGATTGATTGGAAAGTCTGCTCTTGTGATTCGATGTCAATAAAAAGTTCTTCTAGTTGGACTTTTCCTTATCATGTTAGTGGTTGTTTCCTGATTTCCTTTAGGCGTCGTTGTTGTTGAGTTGACTAATGAATTATCATTTGGAATTTCCATTGTTTGAACTGCAACATCTACATAAGTTTTAACTTCTATTGGTTTCTCATCTTTTTGAGTTATGATATTGATGGAATCGGTATTTGTTCCTTTATCTTCAACTTGGACTGAAGGCTTCGATACTTCTTCTTGTGTAAGTCGTTCTAACTTGTCATTTAGTGACTTCTTGTCACTTTTAAGCCTCTTTTTTTGCACAAGAAGGGCTTGGTTATGATTCCTTAGACGTAAAAGCTCTTTGATTTCTAGATTGTCGACTTTGTCCTTAATATCATTTTCTTTATTTTTTATCTGTTTTAATAACCTTTGATTCAGAGTTTTTAAACACAAATTTTCTTCTTCCTTTTTCAATAGATTCTCGTTGAATTTCTCCTTAGAACTTTCATTCTCTTGCTTTAATTTTTGCCTATTAATCTTGGACTTTTTTACCTATTCAAGTAATTTTTTATTATGGTCTCTGAGGCGCAAAATCTCCTCATTACTTCCTGTTGATTTTTCATGAAACCGATCTTCGATATTTTTATATTTCTTCTTTGATGCTTCGTTCTTTTGTTGAAGTTTTGCGATTTCTTCCTTTAATTGTTTTATTTGTATCTACTTATATTGTTATTCTCTTCGATACTAAATAATCTTCCACACCTTGGACATCTTAAATTGCATTTTCTTTAATATAAGTATATCCAATTTCGTCTAAACAAAATGGACATTTAGTCGAAAATAGTGATAGTTGTGTCGGACTCATCTTGACTACTTCCTTCATTATTTTCAAATTAGGCTCCATTTTTCTTGACTTGATAACCTTCCTTGGTAATTTAATTTTTATTTGTAATATATATATTCTCAACAACTCTCTTCTTTTCTTTTCTTTTTTTCTTGTAACTTTCTTTTTCTTTTTCTTTTTTAACTTTGTTTTGTTTTTTTTAATAAACTTTTTTTCTATATATTTTTATAACCTTTTTTTTTTAAAGTTACAACCCTAATGAAACGTGGTTATTCACCTCTTTGGGGTATAATATAAAATATATGTCCACTTATGTGCCTTTGACTCGGTTAATTTTCTCCACGTAAAAAGTAAAACTTACCATTCATATAAAGAGATATTGTATTCCTTTTGTTCTTTTACCTTGAAAATATCATGGGCAATTACCATGGGTTGCTAAAACAACAAGCTTGTAAACCACTCAATGAAGAATCAAGAAAATTTTATCTACTCTTCCTTCTCTTACATATAGTTTTCAAGATATTTAGAAAGATTCCCTTATGACTTTATCATGCAGCTTTTATTAATAATGTAGAACCTTTTTATATATATGAATGTTCTCCTTCAAAATGTACACGGATATATAATTTATATTTATATAATATATATATATATATAATATATATTACTAGAATTCATTGAAATGTCAATGGCCAAAGGCCTTTTTTATTTATTTTATTTATTTATTTATTGGGGGCCAAAGGCCTAAATGGTGATATGGAGAATCTCCAAACTCTTGAGTGAAACACTTCAATTAAACAACAACAAGGTTGACGGGAGGTTGATGGTCAAAGGCCTGATGATCAACGAATGTGGCTCTAATACCAATGTAACGACCAAAAGCCGCGTAAGCAGCGGAAATCTTTAAAATACTTCAAAGATGTAAATGTCCAGTGTAATACATGTAACTGTATATTAAATATTATATAAAAAATGATGAGATATGAGATGATTACAAATGAGAATGAGGGTCTATTTATATACCTAGGCAGGTGCCCTTTCATGAATGGTCATGTCTCTAAGACATGCCTCTTTGTTACTAACTAACGAGCTTTTGGTTAATTAATTATTATTTATTATTATTATTATATTGATATTTATATTTATTATTTTTATATGAATTATAATCATAACATTTAAAGAACCTTGTTCCCTTAGAGAGTCTTAGGTCTAGGATATCCTTTATAAGAGAATATCCATATTCCCTAGATCTAGATCTCCCTCCCTATAACTCTTGGAGAGCCCCTTACCTTGCTTTTAAAGCAAGCAAGCTATTATTTGAGCCTATCCCTTGGATGGGCTTTGGAAATCACATTGTACCTCACCATTGACTTATCCCTTCTAGTGATTTCCTTTATACCAAGACTCCTCCCATCAATGAAAGTTCGTAAAGAGCAGGGGGCATCAACTGAGGTGACAGAGGGTCCTTGTCCCATTGTTGCCACATGGTCTAGTAGTAGTCCCCTCAAAACCCCTCATAGGACCCCTGCTAGATTGTGTGGTAACACTAAGTTAGGCAATGAAGATATTAAAATAAACACAAATAAATGTGAGAGACAAAAAACTGGTGGAAAAATGCTTCACAGCCTCAATGTATTGTATTCGTCTCATTTACCAAATAATGTTAATGATACAAATATAAGTACATGAGGAGAATGTCTCAAGATAGTGCGTCTATCTTGGAGACAATCACTTTGGTTGAGTGAATATCTCAACCACCCACTAATCTAGGAGCCTAACTAGTTGGAGAGAATATCTCAACCAACTAGGCCTAAACAAACTCCCTAGTTTGAGGAACAAACCCAATCTAGAAAAGTAGGAATAAATCCAACTTTCATGATTTTAATTATATTTAATATTTTCGACTTATTATTGTTTTTGTGATGTGAGAGTAAGGCTAACATTCCCCCCCTTGATCATAAGTCCAAAATAAGAACCAGGAACCATCTCCAAGTTCTCATGTTGAAACTGTTGAGTTGATCCTCAATGAAATAACTGCCTGAAAAACCGCCAAACCTGGATGTCAAAAAAACTCCAATCTGAAGAGAACATGAATCAGTAGCAAGTCTAATACATCTCTGAAAGTTGCTTGACAACTCCATCAAGTGCCAAGCTGCAATGCGAAAGGATCCATATGTCCTTTGCTCGGTCCACTAACCATCCAAGTGAACAAAAGAATGTCCACAAATGCTCTCAATCAACATCCTAATCGCTTGTCCACTGACAAAATTTTGATGACGCCCATTATCGAATTTGTTGAAGTTCAGATTCTCAATTGCTTTCCCACTGGAAAATTTGGCGATGCCCACTCGCTGCTTTTGATGACGATGCCCACTGGTTGCTTTAACGATACCCACTAGATGATGACGACGTTGCCCACCCACTGATTTGATTATGCCCACTGCCTGCTTTGATGTTGATCGCCCACCGGCTGCTTTTGATGTTATCGAAACTTTTAGTCAAACAATCACCTTTAATTCCAATATCAGTCCCCCCCCTTGTCAGCTGAAAGGAGAGACAACCATCTGCATTTGATTTCTGAACTCCCCCACCCTTCAAGTGTAGGAGAGTTTCACTGTTGTACTCCCTCTTTCAGCCTTCAGGTGCATGAGAGTACCATATGTTCTCTATTGGTTGCAATAGTTGTCTTCATGTGAAACTGAATCCTTCGGTAACACAGAGACAATTGTTTGAATGTAGATGACCACTTCCAAGGATCAATCCAAGCATAATTGATCTTCACTCTCGGTGGTTGATTTCACTTGCAACATCTTTTTGATGAATGATTTTTCTTACCACAATGGTGACAAGGATGGAGGTCAAAACATTTACTCTCCATATGGCCATTTCTCTTACAATGATTACACTTAACCATATTTTGAGCACTGTCTAGAAAACCAACACTTACAAACTGAACTGGTTTTGAGAAATCTGGAACAAACAAAGAGCTTTCTTTGTTGTATCCTAGGCCATGTCGATCTTTGTTGAAAGAGATTTCTTCCCAAGGTCTGATCACCTTCTTGGAAAGTACACCTTGTTGTTGTTGTTGCTAATATTTTGTGCTTGATTCATTAAATCATTTGTATCAAACTGAGCATCAATCATTAACAATTCATCTGTATCACATGCTACATCAAACAGTTCATTTAGATCTTTAGTACTACTAGTTGCATCATTTAGTAGTACAATTGGTTGGATGAGATCACTTGTGTCGCAACTTACATCAACCTGGTGGATTAGATCGTTTGTGTCACAACTTGCATGAATCTGGTGAGTTAGATCATGTGTTACAACCTTCATCAATATGTTGAATAAGGTTATCTCAATGTTTTTAAAACCAGAACCGGTGACCGGTCCGGTCCACCTAATGAACCGGTTTACCGACCGGAACCGGTCTAACCGGGACTGGTTTGGTCTAAACGAACCGGTTTTAAAAAAATACATTAAATAATTAATTTCTAATGAAACAAAACTATTTTTAAGATGTAAAACCATGATTCCAAGCCAATAAAGACAAAATATGTAAAGTTTGCTCATTTATATACCATGTAAAGGTGAATATATCAAAATGGCACCGAGTACAATACATAAGAAATGAGGCTCTAAATGGCCTATAAAGTCCAAAAACAATGCTGCAAGCTATGAGGCCATTGGCCTACTACAAGTCTACAGTGTACACATGATCAATCATCAAGTTCATCACCACTACTAGACACAGGATCATCATTAGGAGCTACATAGACATCATCTGGTTCAGAGTCTGAGGATGCCTCAGCCTGATCTGCAACCTCAGTATCAATGCCACCAATGACAATAGAAGTGGACCTAATGGAAGCACAAGTTTGTTGACCTGCATGACTAGTGCCTTACATTGGTTCTTTGCCTTTCCTTGATGCCGCTACTGATCCTAGTTCTGATGCCACCACATAATCTGCATCATCCCCCGCTAAAGCCATGTCGATATCAAAATCAGCCTCAAACACAGGTTCTTCAGTCTCCTCCACCCATTTTGATGTTGGATCAATATCGTCCAACACAATGGGATCTAGATCAAGAGTTTTGCTCATCATTTGGAGCTCCGATTGCATTTATTGTTTACCCCCAAACCATGAAATCCTGAAAATCATTAAGTCTGCTGAATTTTGAGTGAAATCTAAAATTCTAGTTTCTCCATATGAAATCCAATGAGGTCGAAACCACTCTCAAACATCCTGAGTCATTTCATGGTAATGTTAAAAATTTAAGTAAAAGGAAATGTCACTTTTACTTTAAGAATTTAACATTACCATTAATTGCCAACATTTGAATTTAACATTACCATTAATTGCCAACATTTTTAGGGTTGAAACACCCTTAGTTTCCCCCCAAAACCCCTGAAACACAATGAAAAATATGCTTTTTTAACTTTACAGTGGGTGTGCCTAAAACCGGCCAGTTTAGGACAAAACCGGCCCGTTTGATACAAACCGGCCGGTTTTGTCCTAAACCGGCTGGTTTTCACCGGTTAGGGCAAAAAAATGGCAAAATGGCCTTTCCAACCGGGTCTTTTGGCCGGTTTAGACCGGCGGCCTTGCTAACCGGCCGGTTAGACCGGTAACCGGTTTTTAAAAACGGTTTTGAAAACACTGGGTCATCTGTATCACAACTTTCATTTCTTGTTTGGATGAGGTCTTCTGTGTCACAACTTGCATCTACCCTTTGTACATTGTGCATCAAGTAAATCTTGTTTTTCATTTAATTTTATCTAGAGTGCATTAATGAGTTGTTCTTTCATTTCTAGCTCAATTTGAAAATATTTTGTTGCTCCTAATGTGTTGGTCATTTGATTGATTAAGTTTTGATTTTATTTTAACTTCCATTCCAATATTTCAATTGTGTTTGTACCTCATGGTTGCACTTTTCAACTCTTTAATTTCTAGCTCTACACTTTGAAGATGTTTTCCTCCTTTACCCATTTTGATCTTTGGCTCGCTTGTACTGGCTTGCTTGATTATCTCGCTCGCTTGCTTTTAGTTTTGAACTTGCTTGATTTTTCGAACTCGCTCACTTGATGCTTGCTTGATTGTCGCTTGAATGACACACTCGCTTGAACTTGTGTTAACAATTGAATGCTTGAAGTCACGCTCGCTTGCTTTCACGCTCAGTTGATTTTGCTTCAATCAATTTCAAGCTCGCTTGATGTCTTGAACTTGTTCACTTGCACTTTGCACTCGCTTGAACTCACTCACTTGATTTAGCTTCTTTGCAAAATAAGAGCGTCAAAATGCAACCAAGATAATTCTTACAATGATTTAATGACAAGTTTGATGACTCAATTGAAAATAATTGACTCACTTGACTTAATTGATCCCCTATCAATTTAAAGCTAGGGTGTCGGGTTCAACGGAGAATGCACCCTTAATTTGATTTGAATTTGATTACAAGTTAACTTACAAAAAATAAGATTATTTGCAAGTTACATAAAGACCAATTGTTGTTGATGTCATTGAATGTCGATGTGGATGACCTATTTATTAGCTTGATTATGTGTTATAGTTGCTCAAATGTGTGTGCTTTGCTTGTTTGTGCTTGATTATCCTTTGCAGCTACTTAGTTACAGGTGCTTTGATTAATGTGGTTGCTTTCATTCACATGCTTTGAACTTCATGTGTATGTTAGATGAATTTCAAGGCAAACTGGAGCCTGGAGCAATAAAAACATTCTCTAACATACATTGACTCTGACTGAAGCACTCAAAACCTGTCACAAAAGAAGCTCATACCTTAATACAATGACTCCCACAATTTTACACAGTTGGTACTGGTGCGCAAAATCCTCTAAATACAGAAAGCCATCTCCACCACTAGAAAAGCAATCCCACCATACTTTTTATTTCAATAAAGTTTTACACTTACTTGAAAGAAAGACCCAAATTTTGACCTAATTTTGCACTTTCTAAGATGGAAACACTCAAGAAATTTAGCATGGGCTTCTAGTCAATGGTTGATGGTGGCTCAGATTTGGTTGATAGTCAACTTTATAGACAATTGATGGGGAATCTTATATATCTTACATGTACCAGACCAAATATTTCCTTCAGGTTGGAAAGGTGGCAGGATATATGATGTCTGCAAGGAATTTACACTAGTTAGCAGCTAACATGATTCTCGTATATATAAAGGGGACAGTGGATTATGGTATTTGGTATTGGCTCAGATTTGGTTGATAGTGCACTTTATAGACAATTGATGGGGAATCTTATATATCTTACATGTACCAGACCAAATATTTCCTTCAGGTTGGAAAGGTGGCAGGATATATGATGTCTCCAAGGAATTTACACTAGTTAGCAGCTAACATGATTCTCGTATATATAAAGGGGACAGTGGATTATGGTATTTGGTATTTATAAAGACATACAAATTTCCAATTAATTCAATGTTCAAATGCAGATTGGGTAGGTTCACTAGAAAAAAGAAATCTACCACAGATTACATGTTTTGGGGTCAGGTGCAATTTCATGGTGCAACAAGAAACAACACACAATAGCACTTTCTTCAACAGAGGATGAGTACAGAGCAACATAAACAATGGTGGGAGAGGCAATTTCCCACCATTACATACAAACAAGCACTACAATTTTATGGTGCAATAAACAAAGTGAATTGAGGATGGTGAAGAACCCAGTTTTCCATGAAAGGGCCAAGCACATTGAGATAGATTGCCACTACATCATGGAGCAGGTTTCAATAGAGCAGACCAAGTTGAAATGTTGTCTTTCAAACAACCCTTCAGCATATAATCTCACCAAACTATTGTCAACAGTGTTGCAAACATCCCAATTTTATTGCAAATTTTGGCCTAGCTGATGTTTGCCAATTTTTACTGATATTTTGGCAATATCTTAATTTTGCTGATGTTTGCCGATTTCTACCAATAATTATGCAATTTTTATGATTTTTTGCTTTTCCATACCCTTCTCAATTTTATCCCGATGCCGATGTTTGCAACATTGATTGGCAAAGAACAAGTTTGATATACACAGATTGTCTCTTGGCGTATTAAAAAGAAAACATCAAGGGGGGTTGTTTGAGTATTTATGTTTGCTATTGATGCTTACCTTAATAATATTATATGTATTGTTGATTAAGGGAATGTCATTCTTTCAGTTAGTCCTTGTGATCCTCAAAAGGATCCCCAAATTGTTCAGACGTTCAGGCCAAGGTGGTGTATAGGGCATAATCACTAAAGCTGATGAGTCAACAGCATATAAAGATAGCAGCTAAGCTTGTAGTTTCCATTATTAGGTCATCCTAATATCATAGTATTTTTCAGAATAATAACAAAGTACGCAGATCTATTGTTAAAAAATGAGAATCTTCTAGACAGAAATTTAAGATGGTAGATGGGAAGCATTGACTAGACTAGCACCGCTTTCATTTATACCATTTGAATAAAAATCTGTGTGACCTGATTTGAAGAGCAACTCATCCATTTGTTAGTTTGCTTAAGAGTTTTGTAGTGTAGTTTTGTTCCTGTGATCATGTGCATTGTTGTTGTGCCCGCTTTTTCGCTTAGAATTATAGGCTTATTTTCACTCTCAAAGCTCCTATGAGTTGACGATACTCAGTAGGATTGGCCAAGATAGGCCCTGCAGCGCTGCCACTCAACTTCTTAAAGTTGAGTTCCATTGGTGTCGACACGGACTTACAGTCCACCATCCAAAATCTTTCCAGAAGCTTCACAATATATTTTCCTGGAGAAAGGAAAATCTCTCCAGGTCTCTGCCAGACCTCCAGGCCTAGGAAATAGTGCATCAGTCCTAGGTCTTTCATCTCAAACTCAGCAGCAAGCTCCCTCTTACATTGATGAATGAGAGGGTCATCACCTGTCAAGAAGAGGTCGTCCACATACAGTACTAGAATGAGAGGCTTTCCTTCCACAACCTTGAAGTAAAGGTTTGGATCAGCATTGCTT